>VZRF01006295.1:1808221-1828286 GCA_013396875.1 Vireo altiloquus
GGCGGGGAGCGGCCCCTGCCGCTGTGCCGCTCTCGCCGCCTCCCCGGAGTTTTCCGGGTGCCCCTCAGGGTCGGCCGCCCCAACTTGTCACCAGTTTCATAATCCCTGTTAAAATCTGCCCCCGGCGCGCAGCGCGCCCCCGTTGTGCCGCTGCTCCGCCGCTGGTGCCGCGGTTGCCCCCGGCCCTCGGTGCCGCCCCGCCCGCACAGGGGCCGGGCCCGTGGGACCGGCTGGGTCCCCTTCGCTACCATGGGGCACGTTGTGTAGTGTTTTCCTTTGAAAAGCCATGGGTTTGATACGCTCATTAATGTGTGAGAGGACTGATAGTGATCTTGTGGTTAAAGAACTTGTGAGCTGCTGGCCTAGAGCCATTGCTGTCAGATACTTCAGTGATGGGCACGTTGCATCAACTCCAATAACAGTCGATAACGCAACAACCTTCGTTCCTCTTTGGTGCTGTTTACAAGAAAATCCCTGTGTTAAATCTTGACGATGGCCATACTACCAGCAGTCCTCTGATTCTCATTTGGCCATGTTTGAGACTGAAAAGTGTCTACCGGTTTTCTTTTTAGGTCTCCTTTCTTTGTCTCTTTCTTCCTGTCCATCTCTTCTTTCTCTGGCTTTCCTTGAAAGTACAGTCTTTGTCAAGAGAGTCTTGAGTCTGTTTAGCAATGCAAACCACTTCTCTGTTTTTTGGTTATTGGGGTTTGTTTTTTCATCTTTTTAATTTTACTTTCTGTAGTAATGTCAAACAACCACTCTGAGAAAAGTGGCAGATGTGACGTTCTTTAATGAGAGTTCCCTTGTATGAATTTAAAGGAAGTGGTCATGAGGACAAGAGAGTAATTTTTATTTTAATGTCAATGATTCAATGAGAAATTGGTTAGTAACCGAATCATATTTCTATTCACTACATCCAGTAAATACTGTGTAGTAAGTTACTAGCTTAGCTATGTATAAGAATAACATCATGTGTCAGATATCCAGTGGAGGTTCATAAATATCCTGACATATATTCATAGCTGATACAGATACCAAATACTGCTTTGGAGAAAAAAAAGATATTTTACAGGACCTAAGAAATTTTGCCATTGCATTAAAAGTAATAACAGCATATTTATTGTATCCTTCAACAGCATGCCATTCCTCCCCCTCCCCCAGGTATCCCTCAAAAGCTTGGTGTTATGGATGAGACAGGAGGAAAGAAGTAGAGTATTTAGACTATTTGCAGAAGTCATGTATTATCAGTGGCAGATAACCCCATCACAAGTTGTTTGCTTGAATGCCTTTGACTCTTGCCAAAACATCTCAATAAAGTTATAATTAGCTGTGGCTGGCATTGCCACGAGCTGTAATAGCATTTATGTGCTGCAGAGTCATGTTCAGGAAGGTGCAAAATTCTTGGCTATCTCTATAGACATAAGGCGTTAACGTCTGCTGTGACCATTTGCAGATGAATGTTCTTGGATCCAAGTGAGAGGTTTGTGGTAGGGGTTCAGCAGCTACAGGATGGCTTTTAGAAATTGTGCACCTGAAGCATGAGCAGTGTTAATTAAAGACCTGATCTGTGCTCCTTCTGAAGCCTTTTGTTGGCCTATATATTTGGAAATGTTTATCAGAGTAATGGAAATTTGAGGTTGGACAGTTTCTTTCTCTTGAGATAAAGATGCAATGCTCCTCATTGTACTTCTAGTCAATGCAAATTCCAGTGCTAGACTATCTATCCACTCTTGAGAGGCTGTGGGGCAAAGGACCTATTTAGTATGGTGGTCTTAGTATTCCATCATTTTTTCCTGCAATTCATCTAATTTCTTGGAGGCAGGCTTGTTTTATCTACGGTTCCTAACCTGCCATGATATTGAAATACTTGGGATACCTTATGCCACAGTATTACTGTGCTTGGCTTCTGCTCTGTAGTTCCAAAATATACCCTGTCTCCAAAAAACCAACTTGTAAGTCAGTCCCACTGTGATTTCTTGGCTTCCTTTTCTTCCTCTCTGGGCTTCTTTTTATTTTCTCTTTTTCTTATCCTTTTAGTTAACTGTGTGGAACTAAATGTGATACTCAGCTAGAATACCTTTCTCTTGTGTTCTGTGGTGCTTGTTTGGGAGATGCACACCCAGGCTCATAACGTGCGAGTTGGCAGGCTGGGTAGCTTAATCTGTTCTTAGTTACTGGTCTAGTACTGCCTTTCCAAGGTTTTTCTTCCTTTCAGTGCCTGTATTTTGCTTTCCCTGGCAAATATTCATGTTTATTCTGATTTTCTAATTATTTTTCTTGAATCTTTTGAAATTATTGTTGCCTCTATTGTATAATCTTCCTCATTCAAGGTGAAAGAGGACTTCAGTATTTATATCTATGCAAACATCATTAGTAAGCTGTGTATATCAAATAGGAATGAAAACAGATTATTATGGGGTTCCCCTAGATGCTTATCTGCTGATTACATATTTGACTTTTAATGCTTGCTTTCTGTTTACAGTACTTTGACATCTGCAGATTGAAAAATTACCCTAAGAATAGACTTTCGTGATGCCCTGTGAAGTAATTAACTAGGATAAATACTAATATTATTAATCCTCATTCAAGTATTCACAAACAGTGCTTTATGGCATTATAATCTATTTTCATATCTTTTCAGAAATTGGTGATTTTCCTTTTGTTAGGTTCTTAGCAGCTGCTTGGGAGAGGTGACAAGACAGGGTTTCCTGTTCTGCAAGTTTTAAACTTCAGGTTGTTTTTATTCTGCATTTTTCTGGACTGACACAGGGACATTTCAGAGTTGTCATTATGTGTTGGACAAGCCCATCCAAAAATAGCAAAGGGTTTGATCAAATGCATGTGCAGGGCACTGAAATCCATATCTTTGCTTGAGGCAAGCAGGGGTTGAACTGCCTCCCATAATGGTGTCTTGCCTTAACCATAAGTCTTCTGACTGGTTGGGAGTGACTGTTGCGGATGTTATTTCCCTTTTAATTAGCCATCTGTCAGCCCTGGGGGGAGCAATGGGGACTCTGCCCCCGGGGCTGGGACCCCGCTGAGCCGAGTGCTGCCAATGCAGGTCCTTCTCCCAGCAAGCGACAGAGCTGGATGAGCTTGGAAGGTGTGTGTGTGTCTGTGGCTTTTGTTTTGACTAGAAATGTTGTCTTTGCAAGCAGTGCACATGTTGCTGTGGAAAGTTCTGCTTCTGACAAACATTTTTCTGGCAAAAGTACAGATTTTCAGACTTAGGCATTTGTCTGTATTTCACAAATGGTCTGAATTGCAACAACCTGCTATACTGTATGTAACTATGTGTATGGACAACCCCCCATCCTGCTAAGGAATTTTCCAGCTTTTGTCCTTGTGACGACTGAAGTTTTCATTTCCTCTAACTAGTAACTTGTTTCTTTAGAGTAGTAGGCTTTGTACAAGTGGTGGGACCTGATAGCATTACATGAAAATTATTTCTCCTGGGTAAACTTTCCTTTGAAAAGGTTTGCAAGGAAATTAGGGAGAATGGGTGGATACAATGTGCTTGTGTTGCTACAGCTTTGTTAAAAATAGTCTTTGTAGGACAGTGCCAAAAGAAAAAGAAAACACCACCCAAATGATAGGGAAAGAGATAATGAAATGAGATAAAATGTGGTTAAATGATAGCAAACAGCTGTAATAGAAGGAATGCGATGGAAGTTATAGATAAGCACTTGAGATCCGGTATGGAAGTAAGATTTAGTAATGCTAGCTCTCTGGGGGGGGTCAGGGATGGGGATCTTGCCCCTTGCTGCTGCTTTTCTGCTGCAAGAGGCAGGCAGTGAAACCAGGCTTGCTACATGGTAAGATTGTGTCCTTGGAGATAGACAAGTTAAAGTAATGAGGAGAAGGGGCAAGTCAGACAGATGGCTGTGGCTATTTATAGTGTGGTTTAGGACATTTGTTACTTGATTCAGAAATTGTTGATATTTACAGTTTGTTGGCTTTTAGATAACGGTCCTCTTGTTGGATTAAATTTCTAGTTAGAAGACATTCTGATAGTTGGATAATCTGAAAATGTTGTTCAGAGAAAAAGTAATGAGCAGTGACTTGGTGAAATCAGTTATTAAGTTAATGGAAATGTCCTAAAGATACAGTTTGACCAATAAAATAGAAGATAAAGAAAATATAAAGAAGTTTTTTATAAGATTTTCAAATATGATGATGTGAGTCAAATTTCTGAGATTCTCGGTGAAAGGTGAATTGGCAGAAGTGATGTAAAAGTCTTCTATAAAATATTTTTTCTCATGAGGCAGATAGTACAAAAAATCCACCAGTGATTAACGTTACATATGTTTCCACTGCAGAAAAGCAGTAATTTCAACTTTATTGTTTTTTATACATCAGATAAATCAAAAGAAAGGCAAAAGAAAATAAGACATGGTCACAATACTGAGGTGTGTTTATTTGGGAAAAATGATGCTAATTGGGCCTTAGTGACTACCAGATATCATTTCTTTCACAAACTTCTTTTATCAAACTTTCTGTTTGCCAGATTCATGTGAAGCAAACTGTATTCTTCTCTACTTCTATGCATTTTTTGCCAGCTAATTCCAAAATAGTCACTGATATGCTGTCATGGCTTCTTTTATTTAAGCCAAGAGGACTAGTGAGAGTAAATGTTCAGTGATTTTCAGAAATTCAGAAATTTGTAGAAGTGAATGTAAGTACAAACTGATGAAACAATGTTCTTTGCAGGTGTGTACCTGGCTTTTATAGTTTGATTTTTTTTTTAATTGCATAATTGATCTGACCATTTCCTAGCATCAGATATTCCAATTCTTCTCATATCTGTCAAACCTGTAATTTAGTTTAAGTGTAATGATAATGTGTTTCTTAAATACGCCTAAATCATTTAGGAAAATGCTGCTGTTATGAACAGAGGGTGTTTTGCAGTTACATTGTCTCCAAGTGGTCATTAAACCTTTCAAACCCTTCTCATGGAAAGTTATACTTGCAAAAAGAAGGCGGCATTTTTTTGGTTTTTATAATTGCTGTGGAATTGTTGGATTGAGCAAAAATCAAATAAATTTCTGTGTTCTAGGCGGAAGACTTTGGTTTTCTGTGTCAACTTAGCATATGGTGAAACATCATATATGCCTTTATTGGTGGACATTTTTAATTTAATGGGTATCTCTGTGTCCTATTCAAAATGTAGTCTTTCTCTTGAGGGTCTTGGCTCATGGCAGTTTTATTGCATCAGGGACAAGTAACTTGGCACTGTTCGAACAACAAGTTGCAAATATAACTTAGCCTTTATTGATGCTTCAGTAGACACGGAAACTTTATTTACTAATTTTAGAATGGTCTGTGTAAAATTCCCCAAGGAAGATCACATGAATTGCCTGAGACTTTTGGTTCATCTTAATTTACTGCTAAAAGAAGTAAGACTGTACAAATACCAAGCCTTAACTAAAACTGTTATCAGCACACAGTTTTCTGAGAAAATATGTATTGGTCAGTAGTCTACTCATATATTTGGCTTCACAAGTCTGGCAAGCCTTGTCAAGTCCTCATTGCTAAGTTTCTTAGTTAAAAAGTGTCAAGAACTGACTTTGAAGTAGGGAGGGATGTTTTAGTTTTAAATGGTGAGAAATGCTTGGATACTTGAAAGAGTTATTTTGAATCATTTCAGAGTGCTTAGAATCCAAGCTTTGCCGACAATAATCTAGGAATAAAAATACTTGTTGAAATTTGAAAACAAAAGGTTCTTTTTATCTGAATGACCTGTTCTGTGGGAGCCTGTAGATGAACTCATGCAGATGTTCTTTTCCTATTTGAAAAAAGTTTGTTATATACTTACTAGTATTGAGTATTTTTAAAAATAACCCAGTGATAAAGAAGTTAAAGATTGCAGTGTGGAAAGACTGCATTTTTTCTGGTCTTAGCCAGGAATATGTTTCCCTTTAGTGCAGTCACATAGGGCAGGATTGCAAAAGCATTGGAGCAAAAATGGCATGCATGATATTCATATCCAAGCTTGTAAACAGGAGGTGAGAACAAAATCACTTATCTTTGTATTTGTTTCACTTGATGTCCAAGTCAGTTCAGAGTGGTCATGCATGCTTAAATACAAGGAGTAGCTGACCCTGGATGTAGGAGTGAGGAGACAGGAGTGTGCCAATTGCCTCTGCAAATGCTTGTGTGGTCAAGTCTGGTTCACTCCTCTTTCTGTTACTGAAGCCAAATCTAAAAATCTCCTCCAGATTTGTTCTCCCTTGTCTTGCCATAACCCAAGTGATTCATTTGGCCTGTGAACTTCCATTGTCTGTTTAAATGTGGGCCATGAGTCTGTTTATCAGTCCTGGTGCTGACTGCTGTCGCTGCATTTCTGCCGTTCTTGTACAGCAAGTGGAAAGGAATTTGAGCATTTGCAATTTAGACTCCAGCTCATAGTATGTGATTATTTTGTGACATGCCATTGCAATGTTGCTTATAGAATTACATCACGTTTAAAAGCTGCACTCCTTTTGTGCTTCTATCAGTCTATGTGGCACATGCTCTTGGGTCAAAAGAAAAGTTAATGTTCACCACTTAAGTAGGTGTACCACAGAAATGACTGGAGGTTTAGAGAAAATTTTTGCTTATGAAGAATGATTAAATGAGCTGAATATACATTGCTTGGCAACTATTTTGATGCTTACAATTGCTAGAACAGTGAAAGAGGATGAAAGAAACATTGGCAATCTGAGCAGAGATCTATGTAGTGAAACGCTTCAAACTGCAGAAAGACAAGTCTTCCTGTTTTTGAGATACCTAAGTTAGTAATCAAGGTATTGCCAGGAATAAACTGTGAATCAGTTCTGGATTATTTATTAGGAGTTTTTAAGTCTTACTGAATTTGTTTTTCAAACAACGTTTTCTCTTTGAAAACGTTGTTTGAAAAACAGAGACAAAGAACATAAGTGGCATTTTCAGCTGTATTTTTTTACTGTAAACTAAATCTTTGATTTCTTTTGGATGGATTTTCTGGGTTTAGCTCTGATGCTAGTGTTAGGACATTTCTGAGAAGTCCAACAAAAATAACGTACCAGTAGCAGATCATGCTGTTCATTGGTCTCATGAGGTGGTATCATCCAGCATGAGCATGTGAGGGATAAATGGGATGAAGTACCTTCTGCATGGGGTGAAGTTAAAAAGGCCTTGGTGCCTGCCAGTGGCTTCAGCCTGTGGCCCCACTTCAGTTTTGTGTTATCTTAAGTGGCTGCAGGAATTACAAAAGCTTCCTAGCCTCTGCTGGCACAGAGTGCTGGTACGTGTGTGTAGTGATGTGAAGTATGGTGCCTCTTAAAATTGTTCCTTAGTTGTAGTAGACCATTGATATTTCCCTTCCCCCTTCCCTCTCTTTTCTTCTCACCCCCGGGGCATGCCTACACTTATTTACAAATATACTTAAATATGTAGTGCTTCAGTGAGCCAACTATAATCTAAAATACTGAGTACCCTGGCAGCCTGCAGAATCCTGCTGGCAGATCTTGGTAGACCGGTTAGCACAACTGTTCCAGATTGATTCATCTCCATAATGTATTTAGTTATTTTAGCTATCTGCATATTTTTTGCAATACTTTTACTGCAGTTTTCCCTCCCCCTCTTTTTTTCTCTTTCTCTCAACCTGTGAAGACCTGGTTGTTGAATTATGAAAGCATTATGTAGAGAATTGTGTGTCTTAGGAGCTCTTTGTCAAATGATGTCTGTTGACCTTTAAGTGCCCATGAATTTGAAGTGAGATTTAATTTAAAATATTAATATGAATTTTTTAGAGAAGAATATAAAGGCTTTGTGTAATTTTTGAGTCTTATGAATTAAAAAAAAATTGCCTTTTAACTTGAAGTAGCTGTAATAAGTAGCTGATAGAAGTTGATACTAAATGTGCATCAGTTGTTCAGCAGTCATAATATGTTTATTTTTTAAAATTTCCTGTTAAAGAGTATTTTTTTATCTCCTACTCTTTGATAGTGTTGAGGTGTCAGCCTAAAAAGATGTCTAAATATAATATACTTTTAAACATGCTTGTTGTTGTGGTTGCTGATTTGAGGGATTATAAATTTCAGTGTAAATTTTTAAAGATTGGTAAAATCTGGACTTATTAAGATGTGATTTCATTATTTAATTATGTTGTTACAGCTGCTAAGCCTGTATTAGGAAGTCAGCAACATTTTAAAAAGAGTTGTTTCTAATGCAGTGCTACCTAAAACATTGTCTCACCTTTTTGTCTACTTCACAGTAATATGACATTAGAGTCTTTTGGGGAATTTTGTAAAACAGCAATGTTGTTGCCTCTGAAAATTTTTTTAATATAAGAATGAATGTGATTTTCAAAATCTCTTAGTAGGGAAGTGGAATAGTTATGATAGCTACAGTGCTGTAACTTAGACTGGATGTGTATGACCCTTCTAGGTTATGTTGCAGTTGGTCATACAAAAAAAATACAGTGAGATAAAGCTGAAAAAAAAATCCCCGACTCAACAATTGCAGCTGAAATAGACTGTTCCAGGCATGTCTTTTTCCAGTGTTCTCTGGTTTTGTGGGGGCTATTTTTGTTTGGTTTGATTTTGGTTTTTTGTTTCTTTTGTTTTGTTTTCTCCTTCTCTCTTGATTGTAATTTCACAGTTGAGTCGGGATACAGTAACTTGTAGCACTTAGCCTGGAATAAACTCGAGGCGGATCCTGCCTTGATTCTTGCTGTGGAGCCAGCAGGGCCGGGCGCTTTATGGAGACGATGTGCCCCACCCATAAGGCAGTAACAATATGAGGTTTTGCGTGATCCCCGAAAGCGATTTTGAGGTTTGCAAAGACTGGCTTGCGACTTGATACATTTTAACCTTATTACCTAGAAGGTCAGTTGTCGCAGAACCTGTTTGTTTGGAATATTTGTGAATTCTTGAAAATTTTGGCAAACCTTCCCAGGAGTGGCCAAAACACAGGTGTAGAACAGTGTTGCAGATTACTCAAACAGAAGGGACTCTCCTTTGCTCCTCTACTCCCTCAGTTGTAGCTCAGGCTTCAGATTTGACTTGGGCTTAAGCTGCAGCTGTAGGAAGTCACCTGTGGAGTCTCAGTCAATTGGTAAAATTCTGTCATTTACGTCTGAAACATAGAAAACTGGAGTTGTGCAGTTCAGTTATAATTTTCATCATGTTTTGACCCAGACCTCCGGCACATTAAATATTTGCACAGACATTTAGACAGGTGTTGTCTATGTATTTTAATTGGAAATAGTGATCCTGCAGTTATCATTGTATTGTTCTAGAGACTGAGAAAATACTGCTACATGTCATAATTTTTCATATTAGATATTTAAATTCATTGTACTTGTTTATTCAGTTTGCATTTATCTGCAAAGTGTATCTGTTTCTTTTACGGTATTTAGGTTCCTTTGCATATTTTCAGCAAATTACCAAACATTTTAAAGCATGAAATCTGCTTAAGGCATATGAACTTTTAGGGTATTATTGTTAGTATAAAATTTCAGTTATTATTTTAATAGTATCCTTATGTGCAAGATAAGTAAACCTGAATATCATAATTAAGAATTTCCTAAATAATATTTAAGCTTACATGTATAACTGATATTTATTGTCCACTGTGGCTGACTAATTACTCAGTACGTGTATAAATGAGGGATAAGGGTTGCTAACATCTTGTGAAAAAGAAAGGGAATATTTCTTTATGTGGGAGCCCCCGGTGGTGTAGTGGTTAAGGATACAGCACAGTAATTGCCGGGGCCCGGGTTCGAATCCCGGTCGGATGCTCCCCGGGCAGGCAGAGCTCGTTAGCCCTGCAAGGGGGCAATCTGCCTACGTCCTGAGGAGGAACTCACCTGCCACTCCAGAATCGCTTTGGCCTGGCAGATTGAACCTCGGGATTAAAGGGTGGGCTCAGATCTGCGCGCCCTGTGTCTCACCTAAAAAATCCAGTGCGCAGGCTGGAAGGTCTGAAAGGAAAAAGAGGCCTTCCCTGGATCTTCGTACGCGAAGGCTGGCCAGCAGCAAAAAAAAAAATTTCTTTATGTTATGAAAAGGACCAAATGTAAGTATTCTCATTTTCAGAGCCAGATTTTCTCAAAAGTAGTATTAGACTTAAGGATGCTACTCTGAAGAAAAGCATGAGCAAACTATCCTAGAAACCATGCAGCCTCCAAGGAGAGAGCAAAATTATTCTCAGTTTCTTGAAGTACCAGTAAAACTGCCTATCTGTAAAGTATATATTTATTTACCTTGAACGATCCTAGCAATAAGCTTATGTAGGGCTGGAGAAATGGCTCTTGGGCTATGGATTTGACTGTTGTTGCTGTGTGCATTTTAAGTAAGAAACACAAGGATTTCTTGAAAGTCCAGGGAAAAGGAAAGTTCTAAGACATCACCATAAGAACATGGACATATTACTGACAACAAAAGACGTCCACATGAAGGAGGTGTCATATGATATTCCTTAATCATATCGATTCATGTCTCTCCCTCTTACAAAAGGAAGTTTTTAAAACTATTGAGAAGTTGCATTTTTAAATTTTGTTTAGGCTGGTACCAGTAGAAGATGACTTTAGCCTCAACTGTTAGCACAGTACTGCTGGTTTGACCTTTGTAGTACAGCAATGCGTGAGCTGGGTTGTTTGCCAACCTTCCGGGTAAAAATGCTTCATTCCAGTGTGTTCAGTCAGTTCATTCTTGGCTAGAAATTGTTTGCAGACAGCAGGTCACATAATAGATCACTTCAGCTTATGTCCTGATGGCATTGGATGATCTTCATTCCAGCCAAAAATGTATTTGCATCATGATCTTCTGTTTGTAAAATATGTTCTCTCACTTTTGGCTAGAAGGGCACATGTTTGCTTCTGCTGGGCCTACATGGAGATAGGGAGAGAGAATCTGTGTGTCTGTGCTGTTACTGCAAACTAAGTTATGTGTGTCTGAGATGTTCCTCTTGGGAGGGATGCTGACCTTGTTGAGTTGAGATGCTTCTCGCACAGTTCCAGTCCTCAGGGTAAGAAATGCTGACTCCAGCACCAGCATTTCTTTCTTCTGTGCTTTTCTTTAAACCTGAGCAGAAAATCGACATTAGAATTCAGTTGTAGTTCTTGATGCCGTAGTGGGAGAGAGGTCTTCCTTTTGATTCAGTTGGCTTTTTTTTATTTTTTAAATTCAAATGTATTTCCCCTATTGAAGGTGAAGACTGACTTTGTTGGAGAGCAGCCAGTGTTTTTCTCTTGTCTTAAACTGACTGGTCTAGTTGGTGACTGGCAGTTAAGGATCATTCAGGTGTCTGTCAAGCTATTTATTGGCTGTACTTGAGCAATGAAATTATGTCAGCTGGTGTGATATTTTAGAGCAGCTGCTATTGCTGGTCACCAACAAATGGGCTTTTGGAGCATGATTCATTTTGCCTGGTCACCAAAATTCAACCAAGTTAATTGTGTGCCTTCCCTTTTTAGTTGGAGAGAAAATGACATCTACAGACTGTTTTTTCTCACCTTGGGGTAAAAATCTGCAGTCAGATTTGTTGGAAGCAACTATCTCCATTAACTAAAATATCTGAGGGTTGCTTGCAAGGTTGTGACAGATGAGGATAGGATATTTCTGCTCGTTTTTAATCCTTGACTTTCCTATGCATTTATTTAAGTGAAAGGCTTATTGGTCTTCATGTTCAACACCTGATGGTCTAGACCAATTGCCTTTTATCCTGTTTGTGCTTCTCAAGAGACAGATGAGGAGCTTGGAGACTTAACTGCAGAGGTACAGAAAGGTGATCCTGGAAATCGCAGATGAGGCTGAGGCATGAAGTGGTGACTGCCTGTAGGTGTTTTTGCCTAAAAGTGTGTTTATGAGTTGAGCAAGCATAAGAACTTGCCTCTTATAATGGACTTGATTTGAGTATTAGGTACAAAAGCAGGTGGTTCTTCCTTTATGATTAGAAATTAGTATCTTGAATTTGTCATGATTTTCTATTTAAAGGAGATTTTTCACAGGCAACTAAATATTCTGTGCTGGAAGTTGGTAGAGGTTAGCTGTCTATTTTCTGCTTGACTTATTTACTTATGTCCCATATCTCTGCTTGTCTCCGTCACCAAAATACCTTTCCCTGTTTTCCTTTTTTTTCCTCTTAATGACAATATTTCTGGAGAACTTCCCTTAACTTATTTTAGTGTCGTAATTATTAGTATGTATAATACATATGTATGTATGTATGTATAATCATAATTATTAGTATTAGTATAATTAAAGTATTATAATTAACACTTAACCCTATATTAAAAACAAGGTTTTATTTTTGTTTTGTTCTTATTTTAGCTGAACATGGTTTACATCAGGTTTTTTTACTAGTACAATGTATCTAACATGTATCTATAGAATTATACCGTAATTATACACTACTTCAGTTAGAGAGCAGAAATACTTTATCATCTTCTCTTGCATATTGTTGGTAAATACTTTTATCTGCTGAAGGCTTTTTTGTGCTTATTTTATCCATTCCTTATCCTTTATTGAATGTTTTTCCAAGAGAGAAAATAAACCCTGTCAAACAAACAAAAATTGCTTTATTTCTTATCTTTCTTCTTTTCCTTTTTTTTTGATCCGTAACGAGCATGCAGTTTAGAAGGCTTATCTATGCAGTGGTTTTTGTAAGTGTTTAATGTTTATGAAGCATAGTAAGCCAATTTTTTTGAACTCTGCAAATGAATATTAAAGTACCTTGGGAAGACATACACACTTAAGAACTACACTAAATGATTTTGAGGAAGCACATTCTAAATTGAACACTTCCTTTTGCAGGCCCAGATCGCCTTTCTTCAAGGTGAAAGGAAGGGACAGGAAAATCTGAAGAAGGATCTAGTGCGAAGAATCAAAATGCTGGAATATGCGCTCAAACAGGAAAGGTATGCTGCTTTAGTGATGAATACATGATGAAGAAATGCTGAAGACACAAACTTTATTTTGCCTTTGTATTTGACAAAACCAGGAAATATTTTTTCTGTATCTACTCAGTTCTCAGATTGAGAAATACTGCTGTGCTAAATAAAACCACTACTCTAAACGTCTGCATTATGATAAGGACAATAGCTAAAATAGTATGGCTCCAAAAACATGCTAACAAAACCCATAGCTGATCAATAATGAATACTTTTCCTTGGTAAAATTCCACTGAACTGTATAGATTATACTTCAGAATTACAGTGTATTATCATTTTGTTCAAAGTACTGGCTTTGTTTATTAATATGTGACAACTGAAATCTTGAATAACTGTATTCAGTATAATAATTACTAGTTTTTAATCTTGCTAAGTTTTTAGTCCTTTTGATATGATAGGCTCTACAAGAATATCTTCTGAAGGTTAATTGTATGATTGAAAAAAATGTTTGTGTTTACTAGTTAATCAATGTCTATTTCTTTGTTCATGGAGATTTCAGTACAAGTCTTCAGTTTACCATTTTATTCGTATATATACTTTCCTGTTATTCTAACCTTTGGGACAAGCAAGTCTCAAAGATTATCATGTTTTCAGAAAATCTCTCTGTTCAACTGATTTATTTTAGGCCTAGTTTAGTTTAAATTCTTTTAATTAGTGAAATGTCTTTTAAAATTCTTGAATAAAGAATATATTTATGGTACTGCTGCAAAGCAATCATTGCTTACATTATCATTTTCCTATCAGATAATTCGTGCTTCTCTTTAATAAAATAAACCTCTGAAATAGTTTATTAGAAATAAGATTAAAAATATACACATATGCAAATGAGGAATAGAATATTACTGGTAGATAATTTTAAAAGGACACTAATAGTTACATCACTGTATTGCATTTAGATTTGCTCATCTTGTATGGGCTGCTTTAGCACAAGTCATGTCTTTTACCATCCAGTTCATCTCTTTCTGGTAGCAACCAATTAATCACTAGCATGGAGATGCAGCCAGGGTTCTGGCTGGCAGTAGCCCCAGGGCTCCTGTGTATCTTCTTCTGCTTTGGGGAGTTCTTGGGCGAATGCTTGGATACTCTTTTTGCCCAGGCCTTATTATGGTACTGATCTTACATCAAATGGCACAGAAAAATATGAAATGTATGCGTAATGGAATTTGTAGTCTATGGCTGTGGAAAAGCTTATATTTGAAGCATGATTACGAAGCTTAGTGTCATTGGTTCAGCTAAAGATATACTCTAAGTTATATATATTCTGTGAAGATTTCTTGTATTTCAAAACTGGGGGAGCTATTCCTGATTACATGAAAGTATCTCTGACACTTCATGTTCATAACCCACAAAAGTTAGCAATTTAAAATTATCAAACTATGTAAATACAATTTCCTGTACTATCAGAGAAACTTTGTAACATTAAAAAAGCAAAAATCAAACTTCCGTGTGGATGGTGGAAATGTTCCCCAGTTGTATTCTGTAAAATCCACCTAAATTATGATGTTTGAAACTTAGCGCAGGAGTCCCTATCAGGATTAGGAAAAAAATACTTGGTGGCTTCTTATTAGCAGCTTTTACATGTGTATCTTTTATGTTGTATGTTTTTCTGCAGTGTGTGGCATTGGCCTTGGTTACTCAGGTCAGTAGGCTACAGTGAGCTGATTTGATCCAGTGTGACAGTTTCAGTACGGGTGTGCAGTGGTTCTGTAAGCAGATGTGATGCTTGTGACTGGTGTGTGTTGGAGACAGCTATTTATGGGTTTGTAGTTTTAAACAGCGGTTTTATTTGCCAGGTTCTGAAGAAATAGTCATGTATTTCTGCTGGAATTATCTCCCAGCAAGTGTTCATGCTTGATACTTCAAAGAATGGCAACATACTGAGCTTGGGAGCACTGCTCTCTTTCCCAGCATTTTCCTGAATCAGCTGTCAGCCAGGTCTGGCAGTAGTCAGGATGCTTGCATTTTCCACTGGGTTCTCAGAGCTGGAAAATGAGATCCTACAAGGTAGGAGGAAGACATTCCTGTCAAGTTAGGGAAGGTTGGTGCACTGTGAGGGGGCGGGGAATCATTCCTGTATTACTTCATTTCTGCCCTGGCCTTGCAGCATTTCAAATCTTTCTCAGCTAGGCGAAATAAGTTAGGAGTAACAGAACACAATATGAAATTGTGAACCAGAGTACTCCATGTTCGCAATATCCTTAGGAAACCATGAAAAAGAAATGAGCAACAATTGTTATCTCAGGTACATGCTTTTATGAGCTGCTGTTCTTTATAATGGCTGCTCCGCATTTCTTTTATCAACCGAACAGTTTCAAATTTTACTATAAATAAACAACTTTGGGACCATTGTTGTTGCTCTCTGTTTCATGTCACTTATGTAATTTTATAGTGTGCGAGGTAGAAAATAAGTTTTACTACTGATTGTCATGTTTTTCTGGCAATTTTGTTTTAATGTTTAGTCTTTATATCAGTAATTGTGAGGTTACTTTTTTGTTGTGTGTGTAGAAAGCCAGGTTATTTCTGCTGAAGAGTCTGTGTAGACAAAATAGCAAGGAGCTTAGAAGGAGCTAGTGCATAGTTAAGTGCTAGCATTTTTCAACCGCAGTTTTGATGTAGTTTTGCCAGCATCCAGTAGATTGCAGTGTGAGGCTGTTCAGAGTTGAGGGTTACTTTTTATGACTTAATCAATACTTGCTCCACCACCAGTAAATTGCATTGGTGCCTCTGGATTTTCAGGAGCTAGATGAAATGTAGTACTGTTTCTCTCAAGTACATGTCCTATTTCAGCTAGTCTAGCTCACTTCCTGTCTTAACATATTTCAACCAAAGAACTGGACTCCTGAGCCATGTCTCTAGAAACAGTTGATTTAATTTTATGTTGTTTTCTGCACTGATGTGTCTGATCAGCGTAAGACTGGCGCCTTCTCCCCTGGGTAGAATATCTCGCCGTGCTGTTCCTGGCAGTCGTTCTTGTTTATGTCTCTTGATTTGGCGGCAGCTCCCAGATCTTCTACGGATGTTTTGGCAGGCTCCCTCAGCACAGCTGGATCAGATGCTTCAGGTCTGGCGACAGATATTTCCAAGAAATAGTGGCTTTCTTTGACTGGAATCAAACTTGTTTCTGTGTGAAGTATTCAGAAAAGTTTCACTGCACTCAGGAAATTTGGATGAAGGCTTTTAGCGTTTTCCTAAGCAATTCTTGATGTTGTGGCAGCCATGTTGAATGTCTCCAAGCAATGAATAGAGGAGACATAGTTTAAAGAAAATACTGCTAATCAAAAGAGAAGAATTGTGTAATGAAGGGCAAAAGCCAAAGCAGTGGTAATATTCATACTTATGTGAGTAAGGGCATCGACCCAGGAACATAGCTTCACAGTGCTAAAATAGCTTTCTTCCAAATAACTGGAAGGCTAGTTTTCAGATAGAAAATGCCTTCTATGAAGTTGTGTCCTTCAGGTAGTTATTTTCAAGTCATTTTTCTGTCTCTGCATACTGTTAATAATTCATATGTAATTTTCAGAAATGGAAGGTAAATCATTCAAGTCGAACAAGTTTCAGATAATGAATCTTTGAGATGTTTCTTTTCCTCCCCTGCCACCAAACCACTGTCCTTTATAAATGTCTATGCTTTTCTACACAAAAAATACTTTATCTCTTTTTTGTGATGGTAGTATCACACTACAGGGATGTGTGAGCTAGAGTTCAATGTGAACTGCAGAAGGCCAGGTTAAAGATGTTAATAAGTGGAACATGTGATTTCTGAAAAAGTAAAAAAATTAAGCATTACAGGTAGGCAGGAGATATTCTGTCATTGTAAAAATAGATTAAATTAAAATGTGTTAATGGAATAAGTGATATTTAGAATTTGTGTAGAAAAGAATTAAAGGTTATTTTGTGAAAAGTTTCGTAGCCTTTGATTGCAATATGTGTAACTGAAGGGCCAAGACTCCCTTCTCATCCTGGAGTCTGAGTCATGGTGTTCAGCCCTTTTCTTAGTGCACTTTAGAAAGGAGATTGTTTGTCTTTCATACCTGTGATATTTTCAGCTGTATCATAAAAAAGTGTCTAATAATAAATCTCATACTGCCTGAAGAAGTGTAGAAAATATTTCCTAGATGTCCTATTAGTAGTCTATATTGATTTTATGTGAGTTTTTTGTAATATTTTTCTGAAATTTAGAAGCTGACCATAACTGAAGATGAGTTCACTGTGTCACATACTCTGGTATGATACTTGTGTTTCTGTTTGAAGTCTAACTGTGTCCTGCTCAGAGACCTGAATTTATACCAATTGAATTTAATTCAGATTTGATTATAGCATTGGGATTTTTTTGTCATTTTGTGCAGTCAGAGCTCTATAACTTTTTTTTAACTTTGTCAGCAATATTGACAATAAGGATTGCTTTTTGGGATTTTTGTCTCTTCAATTGCCTTTTTGTTAGAATGTGGTTCTTCTGCCTTTTCTTTAGTGCTACTGGTCTCTGCCTGCAATATACAAAGTTAGGTCATCTACAAGATGAAATCTTAGTCCAGCTTGGCCCTTAAATAAATTTAAAGGGCCAGTGGCATACAAGACCATGTGATCTACGTTATCCTCTTGAAATAAAGAATAATAACAAAAGCTTTAAAAGCTGTTGCATTATGAGGTGGAACCAGTTACAAAATCCTGGTAATAACAGTTTAAAATGGATTTAGAATGAATAAGCTTATTTTGCTTAAATGATTTTATAATGCTTTTGATGAGTGGGGAAAACTTCAGTAAGAAGAAAGATGACTATTACTGTTGATTTAAGAGGGAAGTAACTTAAAAAACAAGCAAACATGGATTTAGGAGATTGAAATAAATATACGGAGTTCAAATCTTTGGAAGATGGGTTTTGAAGAACATGAGATCTGAGGAACAGGAAAGGTACAAAGAATGATCCCTTCAGTGAACCGAGCAAACAATTTACTTAAGCTGGAAATTATTAACAAAACTTGATAAGAAAACTAGTGAGCATAGTGGAACTTGGTATAAAACCCATTAACTAAAAGCAAATGTCAACTATTGAAAACCTAACTTCTCCCTGAAATTATTTGAAGGAATGAAGTAGAACACAACATCAGTCAGTAACCCAGATTAGAGCAGAGTATTAATAATTGTTCACTTCTGATAAATCAAATCAAAATAGATTACACATTAGGGTCACTTGAATTCATGACTGCATAAAAAATTGTAGTGTTTAAAGTTGGTGGGGATAGGTTGGTGACAGAGTAGAGGATTTCTTACTTCTTGATTAATCATTGCTTTTCATTAGTGACGGCAGGGGAAAAGTATACATAGCATCAATATTTAACAATAACGAAATGCAGTTGTTTTACCAGGGTAACATGTAAGAAACACGTAATTGGGAAAGAAAAGATAAGTATTTTGATTGAGCATGTAGCTTTAATTTTTCTTTGATTATTCTTTTCTGTACCGACTAAAATGTTTAACTTTCATTTATTGCTTTTAATACATTTTAAGCCCATCCTTTCTCCTTTCCTTGTTGATTGCTGCTCAGCTGAGTTAGAGCTTAGTGCTCTGGCTCTTGAGAGTTAGTTCCTTCATCTGTCGATGTTGCTATGCCTAAGAGGCACTTATTCACTCTTCACTTACTCTTCTCAGTCAGAATTAAATGTTTATTATAATTAAAACATGGCTAGATTAGTAGGAAGCTAGTACTGTCAATATTGAAGAGCAAGAGCTACCAAGCATTCTTCAGCACTATTTTGTTAGAAGTAACGGGCTTTCTTGATGAAATAGGAAAAGGTAAAAGAAAACAGTAATGTAATGAAGATATTTAAGAAGCAATCAAGAGGTGTAGGTTACTTGAAAACATTTTCTGCAGCTGTTCTTGATACAGTAATGTGAGCTTAGTGAGACTTGCCTCATACAATTACAAAGTGTCAAACCCATTAATTTTTTTAAAAACAGATTTTAAGTGGAAGAGCTCCCTTGCGACTAGTGGAGCTAATGAAACTCATTTTCATGTTGGTGCATATGAGAGGTTTACTATTTTGTCTGTTTCAGTCTGTTTCTTGCTGCCCTACACTTCACTTTGTACCTTAATGTCTGGACTGCGTGTGCATGTGTGCTGTTTGATTGTCCCACTACTCCCACTAATGCACACACAGCATTTCCTGAGTTGTTCTCAGCCTTTTTTTCAGGGTAGTAACTAGTATAAGTGCCACTCTTCTACCCAGCTGTGAATGTATAAAACTTGTAATTTTTGTACTTATAAAGTTCTAGTGAGTATGATAGAAGGAGGGAACAGATTGCAAAACTAGTAAAGGCTCACTTTGCTTCACTTTCTCTGTTGCAGTATTATAAGACTTCTGTAATGAATCTTCAATAATTTACATGTGCATGTGTAATACTGTACTATTGTGGCATTATGTGTATTTAAAAGTGTACATACTGAGTCTTTAGGATGAAACCTTTCAAATTAAAAAGCATTGCCTTTTTTTTTTTTTTTGTAGCTACTGTTGTTGTCATTGTATGGCATGCTTTGTGGAACTTAGTACATTAGACCTTCTGAAGGCTAAATGTTTTTGGAAGAAAGTCCCCATTTTTGCACTTGGTCAAGTGGCAGACCTAGCAACTTTAGAGAAACTGGTGTGGGTGAGCTGTCAGTGCTAATCCTCATTTAGAATATTTCTAACTGAGGGCCTGCTGCTGTTGGAGAGCACAGTATTTTGAAACATAAAACTAAAGTTTGCTTAATGGAGTGACAATGTGAGATATGAAGTAGATGACACTGAACTGACATGGGTAGTAAAAATGTTTCATAGTGATGGCTAAAAAGGAAAGACTGGGGGGTTGGGAAGGGAAGCAGAAGAGTTGCTCATATCCACAGGGAAGTAACCTTTTCTGTAGCAAGAACATTTTGTAAAATCTGCAGTCAACTACTCTGTTTCCTCAGTATTCACTATGCAATTATATGTAACCCTTGGAAAAAAAAAATTAAATAAAATGATGGATCTGAATTCCTGGTAAAATTATTTGCTTTGCTTTGTTCCTAGCCTAGAAGAAAGGAGTGGCTTTTCAAGTGAAAACAGACGACATTTATGTGTTTAGAGATATCCTTTAAATGTACTAATAGGCTTTTTTCTTCTTCTTTTTTTTTTT
>VZRF01006295.1:1828312-2066764 GCA_013396875.1 Vireo altiloquus
TTTGTTTGTTTGTTTGTTTGTTTGTTTGTTTGTTTGGTTTGGTTTCCTTTCAGGGCTAAATACCACAAATTAAAATATGGGACAGAACTGAATCAGGGAGATATGAAGCCACCGAACTATGATTCTGGTAAGAATTTATTGAGAATGGGTTTATTACTGGCATAAAAGCTTAACTGTTTCATGTGCAAATGCTGAATTGATAGTATTGATTAAATAAGTCCCTTAATGGAGCAGTGAGAATAATTAATAAAGCCTATATTTTACTCTTGTACAATTAAAACTATATGCTAGTGCTCTAAAAGAGTCTATTAATAAATCAAGTTAGATTAGCTTTACAAAAAATCCAGGTCCAAATGAGCAGACTGCTCTTGGAGAGAGTAGTTTTTCTGTCCCTTAGTAATGAGTATGGGTATTTTAGAACAGGATGATACTAGATTCATAGCAATAGAATCCTTTTTCCTCTGGTTAATTCTTCTGAATGAAATATATGTAGTTCATAATGTTTTGTTTTATTACCTCAATGGTATTCCAGGAAAAAAAAGAATTAAAGTGCATATTAGACATAAATGAGAGTTTTTGAATGGGAGATTTCTCTGCAGAATTCAAATGATTGTTGGAGATGCTTTTAGCTAATTTCAGTTTTTTGCCTTGGTCTCTGGAAAGCTGATTTGTTTTCATCTCCTACTTCACACAAATACATTTAAGCATGGAACTGCAAAAATTAAGAATTTAAATTACTTCCTTTTATCCCTCTATCTCCCTATCCTTTCCTCAGGGGAAAAAAAAAAAAAAAAGAAAAGGTACAGATATCTGGCTATAGGTCAAGCCATTGAAAAAATAGGGATGTTTTTTGTTTCTCAGTCTCCTGATGCTCCTATATGTACCACCTATATGTAAAGGAAGGGCATAGAAAGTCTGCAGATCTCATCTCTGTCACTTGGTTTGTGAATGGGATGGTCTGGTTGACTGTCGTGGTGACTTCTTACCTCATTGAGTTTAGAACGTCATTAAAAAAACCCCAAACAAACAGAAAATCCAACCTGACACCAACTAACAAAGCTTTTCTTGTCCAAGTTTCTAATGAATTTTGGAGAAATTTTATTTCATGCAATTATCAAAGTTATTTCCATAACTGAAGAAATATTCAATTTGGTACTGCTGAGTGGAAGACCTCAATGTGTATCTGGGCCTTTAGAAAACTTTGTCCTGATTACACCACAATCCTAGACAGCCATGGGGTTTTTTTGTAATTTCCCAGGATGCATCTACAACATGTTGCTCCAGTTTCCAGCTGAGGAATGTAGTGGGATGCCTGGCCTGCCCAGCAGAGCTCTAGCCTGTGCATGAATTCTGCAAAGTCAACATTGTGGAAATACTTTAGTTAAAATTACATTACTGTCGTTTATCCATGTTGTATTCTATATATAGCTATCAGAAATGTATATTTTTGTTCCTATCAAATCTGGCCTGATGACTTAAAATAGAAACATTGTTCTAATGTTTTTTTGAAGTAGTCTTTGATACTTGTGTGTCCAAATATTCCCCTTGCCCTATCCCTGTCTTTCCTGCCCAGTTGTGAAAAAAAGTGGAAATATTGGTAGTAGTTCTTCCATGTGGGTCCTTGTTGTTTGTTTTCTTTATGATCTCTTGGTGAGTCTGTAATACAATTTTAGAAGAAAGATTTCAATCTCCTGGAAAAGGAATACTCTAAAAAAATTGATTCATATTGTTTATTTATTTATAATATATCTTCTGCTATAATTTGCTCATAATGCAAGTCTCTTCATTCTTATCTGTAAACCGCTGCTACTGCTAGCAGTCATCATTTCTGAGCAGACTAAGCATGAGAGAACTCTTGCCTGTGGGTATACTTAACAGTGCCTTCAGAAGAAGGGTTTTTGCTTTCAAAAGGAATTTTCAGGCAGATTTACCTCAGTCATGTTTTAATAATTATAGACTGAGTTTTGGTAGCTGTGCATTGGATCGAGCTGTGTCCAGTTGTCATTAGAAAATGATTGTGCGTTTGATTATTTCCTGTGGTTGCTATTAAATAGGCTTGTGAATTTGAGATGTCTAAAATTCATATGTCTCTCCTTGCATGTGAATTCTGATTAGTCTTTGATGGCTTCTTTGGGTAGGTGGTGGGGGTTTTTGTATAGTATTAATTCAGTTGTTTAAAGGTAAATGACTTCCCGATGAGAATAATAGCTTTCCCATGTCACATATCAAGTTACTCATAGGATTATACCACAGGTTTTTCTGGTTCTTAAGTTTTGTTTACACAGGAAGTTTGTTCATCCTTCAGTGTTTGGACCACATGGTTTTCAAGTTTTGTAGAGGCTTTCATAGATAATAAACCAAGATCTTTTATCTTGGGAAACATATGCAAATGTATCTCCTCGAGGAGAGGAAAAAAAACCCCACCATCATGTGCTGTGAGGCTATTAATGGAATAAACAAGTAGCTGTTGGTTGCCAGCATTCTGATAGATTTCTTAAGAGAATAGCCGCGTGATTTTTTTTTTTTGGTAGATTTTCCTGGAGTAGTAACATTTGGATACAAATTTATGGTTGGGGAAAATGTGATGAAAAATTTTCAACAACTTTTCAGGTTAAAAAATAAACAAAAAACTCTAGGGTTTGTTTGTTTCTACAAAACTAATACAAATAAGGATAAAGTTGATCTAAGTAGATGTGTTGATTTATGTTGAACTGTCAAATATTTAGGAAATTGGGAAGTTGTAAATTTATATGTTATAGTTGCGTTTGAAATTGTTAGCAGTTAAAGGTATTTGTATTCAAACTTATGAGCAGCAATTATATTGGAAAACTAAAGCAAAAATTGGACTGCAGGCTGTCATTCTGTGCCCCTAGAGGAGGTTGGAACTTGCTCTCATAGAGTAGGAGTGTTTAGGAGTTAGGACTAGTAGAACTCACTCTCATAGCGTAGGATGTACCTGGAAATCCTTATGTGTATATAGTGCTACAGTTATGTGCTATGTGCATTTTTTTTCTCTCTTCATTATTGGCACTTTGAATTTTGTTATTAAACCATTCCTAATCATTTTAAGGCAGATCACATTTGCCTTTTCAAGTGGATGAGCATATTTTATGCAAACAGGTAAAGGGAAAAAATGTAATAAAATAATCTTTTTCAGATGAAGGGAATGAGACAGAGATTCAGCCACAACAGAACAGTCAGCTAATATGGAAACAAGGACGACAGCTGCTAAGACAGTAAGTGTTGAAAAAAGGACTCAAATACCAAACTCAAAGGAAGAGTCTGTTAATGAAATGTGGTGGTGATGGTATTTGAAATTTTTTTTTCAGTTATATTTTACTGGAAGAAAAGTTAGTGTGTCTGATGAAGTTCATTGAGCTTCTGCACTAGTTTTCCTTGGGTTTTGAAAAATTTTAATTCATAACTTCAGATGAGAAGCCTTGTCAAGTCACAAACTCCTGATCTCATTTACTTGTCTTTCACTGAGTATAATCAAACAATGTGCTTGGGAGAACAGGGGTCATAACATGTTGCAATTAAAAAACAAAAGACACAAGTAATTCTGCTAAGAGGTGTGTAAAATAAAAACAGCTAGGATTGGAGAAGGAAAAGTTTTATTTTGGCTTAAGTTGCAGAAAAGACTAAGATCCAGAAGGTTAGACTAGGTGTTTTCTAATTCTCTGTTCATCTCAATGGAACAAATGTCTGTTAATCTAAATTAATTTTTGAATTGTGACCATAATAACTAAATTAATTGCCAAGATATTTGGTGTGTTACAGAGGATTAAATGAGAGGGGACTGAGACAGTAAGGACAATCTGGAACTTTTATTAAAAAAGACCTTTTTACAAGGAATTGTACAAAAGTTAAATTTGTTGGATGGCTTGTACAGCCTTCTCTTTTGCAAGAGCTCAAATCTTTGCATGCTTGTTGAATAAATGTAAATAAAGTCGTCTTGACTTGGATCAGTGATTTTGAAGACAAGTCATTCCTTCTCAGCGCAGTTCATAAAAGAGTGACTGCTGAATACAGAGTGCATATTACTGACAGACTCTATTTTGCATAGGTGACTTTGTTTGATTTTTCTGTAGGCAACCACCAGTATTTCTCTCCTAATGTGGTTATGTGAACGATATTGTTAAATAATTGGAGGAGAATGTTCTTGCAGGAAAAGTGCATGTCCCTGATTTGTAACAGCTGTCACTGTAAAATAGCATTTCCCTTCTTTAGAGTTGTCTAGAATATTGACAATTTAATCAGTTCAGTGCTATTAACTCCATGTTCTGTAGGGAAGGACACAAACCAATTTTTACTTTTTCTTTCTTAAATTGTTATTTACCTCCTATTTCTCTCAAGGTTAACATGGCATATTGATGAAAGAGCCAACTTTAATCGTACAGAGCCAACTTTAGACTGTGAGGTTTTCATACAAGGATTTTTGCTGTTCAGTCTTTATATGGAAGACAAATTAATAGTGCAGATCCATTGCAGAATAAAGGAAAGGCAAGACAAAGATTTTATCAAGCCTAGTCCATAAATAACAACTCTTACTAGCTCTTACTCTTACTAATAGCCACAGCTCTAGAATTTGGATTTTATTCCCTCTTTTCTAGGCTTCTAATAATGTTTACATAAGGAACATATCTGGTACTTCTTGTATCTAGTTTCCATGTGTCGAAGAATAAAATGACCATGGTTATGCATGCAACTGTGGTGATTTTTATAAAGCAGATTTAAATATTTTAATTGAAAGTGCTTTTCCATCCATTTTAGTAAATGAATGAATAACGTATTGTATAACCTCTGACTGCTAGGCTCTCTGATTTTTTTTTTTTTCTCAGTGACTGTAGAGGCTGGTACTGCAAGAGACGATCCCTCTGCAGCTGGTACAGGATGATTTACAAGCATGTTTCACTAGCTCAGCACCACAGTTTGCTAAACTAAGGGATTGAGGATGAGTTTAGGGAAAAGTTTCTATTTAATGTTGTGCAGAAGTGAGATGTGCAGAGAACATTAGCATGAGTTCTTTTCTTTCAGGTATCTGCAAGAAGTGGGCTACACCGACACGATATTGGATGTGAAATCAAAACGAGTGCGTGCTTTATTGGGCCTCTCAAGTGATGCTTCAGAAAAAGAAAACAGAAATCAAGAGCCAATGGTAAATGGCACAGAGGGCCAGATTAAAGAAAACGCAATGATTGGGTAAGCATCAAGATGAATGTTATCTTTCTGCATAAATGCACTTAGTGGTGTTGAACAAAATTTTTGTTTACTGAGATGATTTCAGCATTTTTTCCTAGTTCAGGATTAGAGCAATTCTAACTAATTTTATTATATTAAGCAATAAGTATGGAAGTAATTCTTTAGATTCACGTCTTAAAAGCACCATAATTTTTTTTTCAGTTGGATGGCAGCACTAGGTCAAATCCAGCCTCTTTTGAGATATGATTGCTAAGTGTTTACAAGTCAGCATTGTTTCAAGTTAATGGTTTGTTTGTATTGCTGGACACTTTACTGTGTAGGTTACAGGCTTTGCTCTTCTGCTCTGTGCTGACTGGGACATGATAATCTACATAAGAGAAGGAATTTTTTGGCTAAATTTGGAAAACAAAGTCACTCATTACATTCTGAGTCTTGTAAGGTTTTTGTTTTGGTTTTCTACTAATGAATAGACATATGTAAATGTGACTGAAATGTGAGGTATTAATTTCTGTGCTTTAATATTTCTGATACTGTGGAAAGTCAGTCAAAGACAGTAAAAGCTTGTTCTTTTTCTCTTAAGTAATGTTGACACTTAAGAGACTTTTTTTCCATTTTCTTCTCTTTTCCATGCAGAGTTAAAAACGAAAAAAAAAAAGTTAAACTTAACTGTAAAAGCTTCAGGAAAACAATCTGTTTGTTCTTGTTTAAGATACTGTAGTTGCAAAACTGGAAAAATAATGAAAATTATGCAGAATTGTAGGAAAAATAGATGAGGTAGCTGTTTCCAGTAGTAGAAAGCACAGCTTTCCTCAGAAATTCTCAGTCTTTCTTCCTTTTCTATACTCATGGGGCAAAATTCAAGGCCTTTGTTTTCTAAGGTCTAATACCCTTATATGATACATCCCATTTTCTAAAAACTATTTAAGATTTCATTTACACTGTCCTGATAGCTGCAGCAACTTCAGGCCAACAAGTTACATAAGGGCAGAAGTTCATTGTTATGTAATTAAATGTAATGCTGTGAGATGGAAAATTTGAATGTGTGAGAAAACCTGCAAGCTACTAAAATATATTGTGTTGCTACATAATTGACAAGTCATGTCGTTTATGTGCAGCAGCTTTGTTTTGAAGAACAAGGAATGCTTGATAGCTTGCAAGAATGGTTTTGGTTTGATTTCTGGTGAAGGGGAAGTGTGTAAATAAAGCTTCTCCTCTTACACGTCAAAATTTATTTATGTGTATTTACATAGTTTTGGAAAAGGTGGATGTATGTATAAGGTAGTTACTTGATGAATGAAATGCTGGGACAGTGGTTTTGGTATAGCAGTTTTGGATACATTTGCGTTTCTTTCCTGTCTGCTTGGTTTTGGGATAGATCTGACATTGGATTTTACACTTTGTAGTTTACCCTGTGGCTGAGAATATTCACTGATGGAGAAAAATGCGTTTCCTTCCATGGTGGCTGTGCAACCTTGTCAGCTGCAAGGCTGGTCAGGCTGTAGACTTTGAAAAATTGTTCTTAACTTGCTTGTGATGCATGGGATGGCAGACTGCATTATAGAGCTTAGGGAAGTGTTCTGATAACATAATGAACAAGAAGAGACTCCAGGGCTTTACAGTGGAAACATTTTCTGGGGTTCCTGTACAACATGATTATGTCAGCCTTCAAGGGGGATTTTGAATTTCTGGATGTCCACTGAGATCTCCCTCACTGGAAGGAAAAACTCAGGATTTTACTAGAATTCCTTGATCATTCTAAGTACAGGACTACCTGTCAATGCTGTGGTTCTTCTGGGTCCTTCAGTCACACTTTCAGACCACCTCTTTCAATTTTTCTTTCAGGAAGCATTCTGTGGCTTGCTTCCTGGCAGAGACTGCCTGGCTTTTAACAGCTTTTTCATCTTGTGCTACCTCACTGTTCCTGTGACATGTGGCACTGTTCACCTCCTTCCAAATGCATCATTACTTGCCTCTGAGATTTCAAAGTGCAGCTTTATGGTACATGGAAAATCAGAAATAAGCTCATATTTACCTGTTACCTGCCTCATGTAATGCCAGCATTACTTCAGCTTATGTAGAACGGCTTCTCTTTGAAAAGTATAGCATTGAATAGATGACTAAGATCTAAGGCCCATGTATGCTGTTCCTGAACTCAACTGAAATTTTTAGTGAGTGTTTGAAAACCTAATTTAATACTTTCCTACCTGGTTGGCAGAACTAGGAAAAATTTAGATGTCTCAACTAAATTCTGGTTTACAGTTGCGGAAGGTGCATCCTTTGAAGCAACCTCACCAGTGCTAGGCTGCTTACCGTGAGGGCAAAAGGACTGGCAGTTCCTTTAGCAGCCTCTTGTTATTGCTTGCGTGCATGTAAAGTGAAAAGGGATTTGGGCTACAGCAAGCTTTTGCAGTTGGAAGGAGTGCAATGAACAAGTGTCTGCAGTTTGGTGGTAGAAGAGGAAAGTTACGGTGAGAAATTGGAAGAACAAGAAACTGAACAAAACCTTAGTTGCCATTCCAGGAAGTTTAAGGACATATGTGAGCATTTGCCAGGACCATGAGACACTGGGATAGTTGCAAACTAAAATGTGGACTGAAGACTCTCTGTGACTGTATCGGTGCAATGAAACTCTTCATAGGAGAAGGCTTTGCTATCACCAAAGAAGCCTCTGAACTGCTCAAGCCAATGCAATTTGGCAGATTTTCTGGTTCCAAACTTTTAATGAACATTGATGTCAAATATCTGCTAGCAAGTCTGAGGACGCTGGTCATCCTGAAGATGTTTTAGTTACATTTGAAGAGTAGAGCACTGGGCAAAAGGTAACACGTGAAAGGAATGTAGTCTAACAAGGAATACACCTCTCTGGAAGTGAGAAAAGACAACTCATAGCGTGTTTGATTGGTTTGATCTTGGAAGAACTGGATAATACTCACTCAGCTGAATCTGTTTTAAGTCTGAGTTTTAGAAAACTGTTTACATGGAATGAAAAGTGCAAGAAGTGGAGTGCAGGACTGGAGTAAAGAGAAATCTTGTGGATGAGAAACGATGAAGACAAATCAATAGGAGTTTGGAAAGAATGTGTGTGAATGTGATGAAGATAATGTACAATAGAGGGGAAAATGGTACAGTGAAAAACAGAAGGAATATGGATTTAATGATGCGTTTCCAGAATAGGAAAAAGGAAGGCACACTAGCTTTTAATTTCCTTAAAGATTTCTCCATATAGCAGTGTAAATTGCAGAGAGAGCAGATTGACTCAACTGCCTTCTGTACAACTGAACACTTGTGATAAATTCCAAAGAAAGGAAAGAGATGGTATTTGATGCTTTTATGCTGCCATATGGTTGGTTATGTCTTTGAGAGGAGAGAGGGAGCAATGGAGATAGGAAACAAAACTTCCTTTATGTTTTCATTTTTTTTTTGGTAGTCACCCAATACTTAGTGAAATGAAAGTAGTGGAGAACAAAATAAATTAGTGTTGCAAAAAATTCCAGGGAAAGAGTGGAAGAGCTTATCTCCTTCTCAACACAGTCTGATTTTAGCACAGTTTTTGTGTAAGTGTATAATCTGTGCATAGTGCTTGTTGCTTCTACTTGGCCTCTCTCAGAATACCTCTGTGACTTGCTCTGACTGTACCTCTAAGCACAGTGGAAACTCACACTTTCCTTATTTTTAAAAATTTTTTTTATGTCTTTGATTGTTTTAAAGATAATTCCTGACATTTTTCCTCTGACCTTGGGGATGTGTGAAGTGTGTACTTCATCGTGGGTAGGGAGTATGTTTTTCCTCTGTTAAGCTTACTACAGCTTTTACAGATTTTTGAGTTGTTTTTTACACCAGAACTTGCCTATTATATGAGTTAAATCTTGTTGCCTGTCCTTTATACCTATTTCAACAGCTGAGGTTTGGACACTCAGTGCTAGGATACCAACGTAAGTTGAGCCTTTTCATGGGAAAGGCTTGTGAGAATGTTTGGGGTAATTATTGTGAAGTTGATGCTCTTTGCTTTGGTATGTGGAAGCATATGATGGTTAATGTAGTGCAAATACTTTATACTATAGTATTTATTTGCAGCAGAGAATATGTAACTTGAATTCTGCTAGCCTCTAGTTATTTTTCTGCTGTCTAGTCCCTCATACCTCTCAGCTTAGTTTTGTATATCCTTAATGATTGCAGTTACATCAGAGAAGTTCCCCTTTCTTTGGTACAGTGATGAACAAACTTCTGTTGTTTTAAACCAAATCAGTTTCTCTTCATCTGTAGGTGAAGTAGCCTCAGATTTTGTGTTTCTAGCTGCTACATGTGTGGCCAGACTTGTATTCTTACATTGCCTATTTATTTGCTGATGTACAGATCCTCTTGAAAACTTTAGCACTCAAGAAAGACATCATGTGGATTTTGAATGCACCCTGCAAGATTTTGAATCCATAAATGAAATGTTAAAATGATAACGTGAGCTAGATATAGTCCTGTTTTCACTTATTTCATGGAATTTAAAAGGGAATCAGTTTTCAGTTTCTTCAATCAGCTCACTTGCATTACAAAAGATAAGTACCACTTGGCATGACTAGACTCAAAAACAGATACTAAAATAATAACCTCGTAATAATGGTTTAAATTCCTAACACTTGCAATGAGAGGAATGGGTGCTTTCCTCCAACAAACTGAAACAGAAACGAAAGCTGCCTGCGAATGTCACTTGTAGCCTGGAAAACATGAAAGTACTTAAGTATCTTTAAGTATCTTTATTCACTTATTACCTCATTTTCAGTAGCTTTATCTAGTAGAGTGAAACCTAACAGTCAAATTAGTTTACCTTCTTTAGGTGTGTATTTGACTACCATTTGGTATGAGTGGAAGCAAATAAAGGAATAGAATAAAGAAATACAACTGTAAAGGAATGAGGATATACCAAACATGGGTGTATATATATGCATATATATCAATGTCTATATATAAAAACAGTATAGACTAGTTCTTGCTAAGGGTTTGATCATTAAAACTATAAATAGCCAACAGAAACTTCTTAAAGAAAAATGGCTCTGAGTGATATATCAGTCTCTTTCTGAAACAGATCTGCTGCCTTTCCTTTTCCTCTTGAACTGCAAAGGGCTTCCACTGGTTATACTTTACATGAGCAAAAAGGCATCAAACCTCAGCATTTGAGAGCAAATCCAGAGACCTTTTCAAAAATTAAACATTTTGAAAACTTTATCTTTCTTATATACAACAAATTGTTCCAACTAACACATCAGTGAATGAACATCTTTGTATACCAGAATACCTTAATAACTCTTTTGCATCCCTAAATCCTATTAACACTGCCCCAAGTAATGAAAATGCTGCATACTGGCTGATGAATGTTGTTTGTTGACTAGCTTATAAAATGGTTTCTTTGGGAAAATATCTCTGAATATATAAACCTCAGGTAGTAACTGTCATGAAAAAGATTTCCAAAATAGTATACAAGTATATGTTGAATTACAAAAAGGAAAAACCACCAGTAAAGGTAATAAAGCAAATAGATTTTTTTTTTTTCACCTTTTTCCTGTTTCTCCCTGCCTCCATCTGCAGTGACCTAACAGGCATTTCAAAGGTACCTGATTTAAGCCAGATCTGGACACTTTCAACAGATGCACTAAAGCAGGAAAAAAAAAAAAAGTAGATAAATTGGGGGTTTTTCATGAAAAAATAAGTACAAATGGACCACACTTTTAATTGGCACAGTTCTATGGCGTAAGAGTTTGAGAGATGCTTCTTGGAAATGTCACATAGGACTCACAGTTCAGAAAGAATGGGAAGAAAGAGACAGAAGTTGTGCAGTTGGAGAGAGAGAAGCAAAGGGAGGGAAGGTGAATGGAAAAATAACTTATAAAAGTTACTCTGGTACCTCAAATATTAAGTTTATTTTTTATTAAAGCTTATTTGTTTGATACATTATAGTTATCTGACTAGATTTATCAAGAAAAGTGTCCCTTGCTTTTTAAATGTCATTCCTTTGCAATTCCAGTTTCTATCCAAAACCATTTTGTAAGCGTTGCTTACCAGTTGTAATACATATTGCACTAGTTCTTGCATTGTGTGGTGTGAATTCATAGATTTCAAAGGTTGTGACAGACTGTTTAAACTGGCCTGTGTTCATTGTCTGTAAATTTTGATGATTTTAAGTGTTCTGTAGTTTTATAAATTATTTTGATATTTTCTGTGCTGCATTATGAAAGATTTTACACAGTGTTGAACATCTAATGAGCTGTTCTTAAAGACAGTCCTCATTGAATTTGCATGCATTTATTTAATGAGTACAGTTGGATAGAATTAAACTAGCCACATTGAAAATATTGTTTTAAAACATGTGATAATTAAGTTCTGTGGAGAGTTAATAAAACTTATGAAGACTATGAAGTAGCTATTTTGATAGTAGTAGGAAACTGAACCAAAGAAAATTGCTCAAAATAGAGTATGGTAGAACAGCTCTGAATCCTGAGTCACAACAGGTTCTTTCCTGTACAAGCTCCCAGAAACATTTCTCAACCTAAGCTGACCTTGTATTTATTTAACTTTATTGTGGTATTTCTTCCTGCTTCTGAATTAATCAATAAAATCCTGGTTTTATTTAAGATAACTTGTGTATGTCTTGGATAAAATAAACAAAAAAGGCCTCTACTTTTTCCTTTGAGGCTGTGAATAGGACTGAGGCAGTTAAGGGCTTTGTGGTCCGGCAGTTCATGGGAGAAGTTAATGAGACTCTCCTTGGACACGACCACAGACTTTCCAGAGTATTATCAACAAAGGAGAAGGTAATGATAGAAATATAGATTGTGTTAGTTACAAAGAAAACACTTGTCTATAATGAAACTTTATTCTAAGTTTAACTTGACTTTGCAATATGAAATGTTCATGCTGGGAGCAGGAAAGGTATCATCAGTGTCCTGTTTTAGTTTCCACAAAACAACTTCATCTTGCCTATAGTTTATAGCTTCTGCATTTCTCTTGCTAAGAAACAGGATTTGTATTAAGATCATGAATATTAAACGTTAAGAGCAAATACATTTTCTGAACAATACATTTTGTAAAACTGGTAATAGTTCAGTGTCAGAACCAACTGGATTTTTACACAAAATCCTTGTCTTGAGACATGTCACTATTGGGCAAGAAAATGAAGAGTTGGTGTTAATGACCTGCAGAGCCGCAGTGAAGCCAGGCTTGCTTTATTTAAATAGTACATTGGAATATCCACAAATCATATTTTTTAGATTTCATGGGAAGGTATTATTATTTTTAGTCTTAAAGGGGCCAAGGGATTAACACAAATCTAAATAATTGAACAACCTGTAAAATACAAATTTGGATCAGATTTTCAGTCATCACAGCTGTGCTGAATACTGTCAGCTCCTCCTGAAGAGGAAAATACTCACATGATTTCAGTTTTATGTCGCTTTAAGGGCTGCAAGTACTTCAGTTACCATCCCATTTGTAACAAGAATTTTGTGTTTTAAACAGGAAAATGTTTCTTATCTTTGGGAATCAGAAATTCCGTGTTTCAGAAGTGATATTCACAAAATCTGTGCACTACCCATCTGTTGTAGTAAGGTTGAAAACCCAGGAGCTTTAGTCTAGCTATAGTTATCTTCTGACAGTACTTACTATTATGCTCATGAGAAGCAGTTAGTCCTGTTGTACCTAATTGTATGCAGGCAGGAGTAGCAGCATCATCTCTCTGCTCCAAAGAATTTCCTGTCTACTTGGATAAGGCTTTTGGCAAGGAGAATGTAATGGAGTTAACAGTATCTGATAGAAGATGTGATGCTGGTTAAATGACTTTTTCGTTGGGTTCGTTGGTTAGTGAGTGCTGAGTCAACTGGGATGAGACCTTCAAGGAAAGAAGATGAAGTTAGGTGCTAGAGAGAAAAGCATGCAAGAGTGCTGTTGCAGAGTACGACTGAGGAAGGAGCAGTGGGAAAGATTTAGGACAAGCAGCTGAGGAGCTACTTGAGCAGGTTGAGGAGGCCCTGCTACAGTCTGGCTGCTCTATGGTCTCTGCTTTGGCAGGTTCTGTAGCTTCTCCTGCTGTCTGGGGCTTCTGGTTTATTCTTCCCCAGTTGTTTGTCTTTAGACGTTATGGCTGAGGAGAAAGGAAGAAGCTGCACCTAAGTTCTTGCACTTTGAAAATTAGATTCTCCCTTAAATATGTTGTTTCAGTCCAGAAAAGAAGAATTGTCGTTTTTGAGATCTTTTTAGGGTTTTTGGTCTCTCTTTATTTGCAGCATAAAGACCTTGCTGTGGTCTTGCTTTGCTCATGCTTGTTACACCACTGTTTGTATCAGTCCCTACTTTTGGAGCTTAATTCTATTGTTTTTGCCCATTGATTTTTAAAAAAAATACTCTAAGCTGCAAAACCACTGGAAATGTCAAATTGTATTTCTTTTTCTAAAATGGAATTTAAAGTTATTTATTTTACTACCCTATCTCTGATTATATTTTTGACCCTTCTGCTTTTTTATGTTTTTTTGTGAATGACCCCCTAAGAGAAACAAACTAACCAGATGGAAAATTAATGAAACAAGCAGTCTTGAAATTGCCGTCAAAGTACATAGCATAAATTAGCTAAGGCCAGACATTTTTCTTCAATACATTTTATGTTATTGCTAAGTGTTCATGCTGACAGTATTATCCAAAATGCATTATGTTCATATGCTGCTGAAGGATGAAAAATAGCTCAAATTATTAAATTACTTTTGATTTGACTGCTCAAGTTTATTGGGGTACAGTATAGCAAATCAGCCTGTCTGTCAGCTCAAAACATTTTTCTTGTAGAACCTTTGAATAGTTTAAATATTCTGTCACTTCTATTTTCTTTTTTTTTTTTTTAATTCTTTCTTGGAAGTTGTGTCATAGTGCAAATAATCTTCTGTGGTGCTATGCTGACTGTACATTTTTGTACTGTGCAGGAGTTTTGAAATACATGATAAATAAGCTACCATGTTTCCCAATGCTTGAGATGCCCATTTACCCCTTCTCCCCATGTAAATGCAGATATATGATTATATTATATTATATTATATTAGTGTCCTGCCGACTGAAATATGTAATGGTTAATAGGATAGTTGAAATCAGAACAGTTAATTAATATAACCTCTTTTGGTAGTCACTTAGAACTTCAGTATGAGTGAGCCAGGTTTAAGAGCAAATGAGTAGAGAGTCAAGTCTGGTATGAATGGACTGCAAACACTTGGATCTGTAGAAGGATATTGTAATAGTATTACATATTCATAATAGTAAGTTCTGTTAATTAAAATTTTATATTCCATGTTTGGTATTAGTTTATACATTGCTGTTTACTGCAGTATATCTGATAATTGCTATTGTAGATCATCAGCCGTAGTGGTTTCACATGGCAGATTTTTACATTGCAGAATACAGAGGAAAAAAAATCAGAAATAGTTGTTGTTGGACAATTTAGTCCAATAAAAGTAGACAAGGACTCTCAGAATTTGCTGAAAGTCAAGAAGTCAAATGAAGCACATTACAAGTTTTGTCTTATCAAGATTTTTTGGTTGGAAACGGCAAGGCAACTGTACAGTAGGATTTCTATGAAAATGTACATTATTACTACAGATTCACGAGATGTTATAGTCTGCCAAAGTAGTGATTACTTAAGGAAAAATAAAAATATTACAGAGTGTTTTCAGGTTTGTTATAGAAATGAGGGTCACAATACTGCAGGGAGCAGGACAGATTGGAAACACGTTTAAGGTTGTTCTTATCTAAGTTAAGATCTGGAAAAGTGTGAGGAATATTCTCAGAAAAACCAGTGACCATGAAAACATACCGTACGTCATGGTGTATTATGCTGCTGTGTATGTAGAATTTCTAAATGCAAGTTAAATCTCTATTGGTATTTTTGGGTCATAAAGGTGGGTAAATGAAAAAAAAGTGATGAAATGCATCACTTAATGAAATGCAGATATATTGGGGCTATGAAGAAGTCACTCCTGGTAATTGTTGTCATGGAAGCATAGAAGTGCTTGAGCAGAGACTGTGCAAAGGAGGAAGGGTGCTGCTTATCGTGCATTATTACACATCAAAGCTTTTGCCCTTGGATACTTCCTGTAATAGACCTTTGGAAAGTGTTATGACAAAACACTGGAGTAAGTGGGTGATGGGCAGATGATCAGGTGTTTACGCTGCAGGGAGTTTACAAGGCTTTACTGTGTCGGTGTGTTAGTTGATCGAATCTTTTGAAAGGGTTAGCAGAAGCAAGGCACTTGCTGGTGATAGGGGTGACTGCACAGGACAATTCAGAGCTACAATTCTGAAAAGAGAGAGGGGGAGACTTCTGCTGTTTCAGTGGTTGTGAGAATCAAGATGACGTGCATTTAGTGATGAACTATGAAAAACTGACTACTGATTAAAGGTAAGAAAACAGTAAAGCTTGTCTTCACTGCTGTAAAGCCATTTAAAGAATGTACCAATAATTGAAGTAATTGTAACAATTCAAAATGAATAAATTTTGTTCGCCACTGTATCTTTCAGGGGTTGATGGAGAAGTGCATCTTCTGCATAGAAAACACAGATCCTGTTGATAATTTTAGGACTACTTTATTTGTACTTTTGTCAGTTATAATAATTGTTATATTATTACGTTGGATTCTTCCACTTCAGTTGTTAATATAAAAACCCTTACACTTCCTGTTCTGAGGTATTGCCTAAATTTCTGCCAGCACAGTCATAATTTTACCCAATCTTCATCAATTTCCTTATTTGTTTAATATAAATATAAATATTATTTAGTCATCAATTATATTTTCCCGTTATATTCTTTTATAGTGGCATATTTATCATGTCTTAAAAGCTAATGAATGATAGACCTAGAGTTTGATGTTTCCCAGCAAGATGAGGAGCATCAGCTAGCAGGAGCAAAGTTTTCCTGTACCCTGACATACATGTGGGAACCCGGCTTGGTAGCTGTGACTCATGTCCTTGTTGCTGTAATGGCATAGCAGTATTGATGTTGCTTTGGGCACATATCTGATGAATGTTGCTTTGAAATGCTTTTAAAATAAAAAATTGAAATGTCTGTCCTGGTAATGGTACCCATACGAAGAATAATTGTTGGCTGTAATAAATAGTTTTTTTAGTTCCAATAATTCAGTTTGTCTACTGTTTAGTTCTTTAGCCACAAGAATTTTTACCTGTTAACAGTCTGTTTTTTGTAAGCTTATTTTAGTCTTATCTGTTGTTGGACTTAATAATACAAAGCAGGTTGATAATTGCAAAAGTGACTTTATTGTGATTTCTTTTGTCTTATGATGGTGGTTGTTGTTGTTGTTTAGGAAACCTGAATTGACTGACTCTGCCTCTCTGCTAGAGACCTTCAAGTTTCTTGAAAATGCAGCTGCAGACTTTAGTGATGAAGAAGATGAAGAAGATATTGAAGGAAGAGAGAAAACAATCATTGATAGTGCAACAGTGAGTGGAAAAAATAATTGAAAAAGTTACGAAGAACAGAAAAAGTGAGATTAATGAGGTGCCTATAAGCAAAGTATATGACTGTGTATGTACACAGCCAAATCATTAATGCATCTTTATGATGTTCTGTCCAAGCATGTGTACATAAGAGGAATTATATATGCATTTCTGAGTTTGTGCATACAAGTTATGCTTTACCATCTTTATTGCTCTAAGTTAGATTAAATTTTTCTAAAATTGTCTCTTTACTATTCCATACTAACTAGTATTTTTTATATATACTGGACATAATTTTTAAGGTATCAGATGTCCTTTTTTTTACAGTTCTCAGCTTAATTTAAAGGTATTGTTCATAATGTTGCATGTCATGCAACAAAAATGATTCTTGAGTATTTATTAAAAAGTATCGATACTTAGAATGACTTGTAAACATTTCTCTTAGAGTGCAGAACTGAAATACACTTACCTTTATAGCTTGTGGAAGGAAGAAGTGTAACTGGAAGAACTCTAACGTAGTTAATAAACTTCTTTGTTTGTTTATTCAGTCAAATGCCTTAACCTCCCTTGTGATCTATACTTTGCTATATGATTTGTTCATATGATCACGTAGATGCATGCAATCAGTATTCTTCTTTAAAATTAACATTTATTCAGTGCACTGTGTTTCCTGACAATTGAAGCAGATAAGAGATAATGGATGTGATTGTTTTTATGGTCAGTTTTACGAATTAACACTAAAAATCTGGTTAGTTTTATGGCATTTTTAAAGGGGATCTTTTTAAATTTTTCCTGTCATTCATGGACTGTGGACTAATGTCTGAGACTCTTCTGTTAAGTCCTGTATGATACAGTATGTTCACTAAGCCTGCTGGAGAAATGAAGCTTGAAGTTTGGAATTGCTTCATGTTTAGAAATTGGTTCACTGTCTTTAGAGGAAACAGTTAGTCACCCTCATGAGCTGTGGGATGCTGGATGATGTATTGAAGTCTTTTTAGACGGATCCTTACCAAGGTTCCTAGTCAAAACATTGACATTAAAGTAAATTATCTATTTCTGTAGAAGTAAAATTTATGCTATGGTTTTCGTGTATCATGACATCAGCTTACCAGTTGGTCAAATAACTGCAAAGGATCTATCCTAACTGCAAAGGATAGTTCATTTTGATTATTGAGGGAAAAGTAAATTTTTTGTCAAAAATTTAAAATTAAATTCTTCATTAAAACATGTATTTTTTCTTTTACCAGAATTTGCCTTTGAATCTGAGAGTGAAATGCAGTTTAAACATGAAAAGCAACATGTTTAAATAGCAGTAACATCTGAGAAAGCATTCAGGATGTAATCCTTTATGAAGTCTAAGAAAATGATTTCTTGTCAGTTTTGGGGTTTGGGGGTTGTTTATTTGTTTCCTGGAGTTTTGTCTTGGTCCACACAGAGAATGATTTCAGAACTGAAATTTAGGCTATTTTCGGAGAAGCAAAGTGAGTTTGATTTTGCTGAAGTCTTTTCTAGGACATTCTTGGGTTTTCATTTGTGGGTTTTGTTTGTTTTTCAAAAATGTTTTAAGAGAAAGTTTGTATATTCTAGTATTAAAAAAACAGATAATGGTGGTCTAGATCAGTGTAGGTTCGTTATTTGCGTGATTGATTATTGATGGTCACAGGAAGAAGGAGCTACACACAAGTTTCATTTTCACTTAGAAGTTTGAATGAAGTCTGCATACTATTCCAGATTTGCTTATTAATGTGTACTTTTCTTCTTCCTTCTCAACTTCCTGTTTGGATTTTGCATAGAGGACAAGGCAGTACTGCTTGGATTAAAAATGTGTTTGTAACTTAATTCAGTTTTTTTTTTCTGTCCTTTCTCATCCTTCAGATTGTAAGGAAAAGAGTGCTATCTGACAGCAGTGAAGACAGAGATACAGAAGAAGCTTTGAAAGAGTTTGACTTTTTGGTTACCTCAGATGATGGTGATGGGGAGTCGAGAAGTTCAGGAGATGGAACAGACTGGGGTAAGGAAATTTGATGGATCATAACAGAAGAAAAAGAAAGAGTGCCAAGAATATATTGTGACTGATCAGCTCATTGAATGAGATCTCTATCAAGATCACAGCATCTTTTGATTATTTCTACAGTAAATAATTGGCAGACTGAAGTCCTCTTGATATAATATTCTCATTTTATTAATATACTACTTTAATGTAAAAATTCTTCAAGGTTTCTGCCTCAGGTCATATTTCCTTTTCTTTAATTCTAAGGCAGATAGAATTTAAATTTTATGAGTGGTATTTCAATGTGTTTTTCCAGTGACCCATGCACATGAAGGACTCTGATAAAGCTGTATTTTACAATTATGTTATGAAAGTTACTTTGTCGTCTTTGCTTTCTCCCACCTTGATGCAGAGAGTAATGTGAGTCATAAAATCCAAATTAGATGTACTCTTACTGTGGGTTAGTAATTTAGTTAATATGAACTCTTTAGTTGCTCAAACTTTCTTTTGTAATTTAGCAGAATAATATATGTGTATGTCCAGTAGTCATAAAGAGACATTTCACAAACTGCTCTCTGTCCTTTGAGGTTCATGTTCTGTGACCCAGATTGCCACCATCCACTTTACTTTGACATAATTATTCTGCATAAACCCTCAGTATAGAGAAGGGGAGAAAGAAGAAAACTGATTAAATATCTTAATGAGAAGTTGTTTTCTACCTGCTGCTCTGGAAAGTCTTAAGGATAAATGGACACAGAATGAGTTATTGAAGATGATGGGAAATAATTGAGCTTTTTATAATGGAACTGCAACTGTGACAGACCAATAGGCCATGGTAGCTGTGGCTCTCACGTGAGCTATCAGTGCCAAGAGGCTGTATTTCACTGCAGCCACGTCCATCTCCTGGTGGGACTCCAAGCTACTGTTCAGTGTGGTGTAGTCTCTGCTTGAGAGGATGTCATAATATCGTTAGATACAGCAGTCAGTATTCTATTCACTGAACAAATTTAGAAATATTACTCTTAAAAAAAACCCCATTCTTATACTTCTCTTTAATATTAAAATTTTATCTATTTATGCTTGGTCAGTGTAGCTATTGCTTATGTCACCAAAAAGTCAGTATGCCAACAGGAGCTTTTTGTTCTCAAATTCACACTTCTTGTTTATTTTTGCTTTCATTGATGACAGCTGAGTACAAGTGAGAGAAGTCTAACATTAAAAATAAATTGTTGTGAAAAGCAGTCGTTTCATTTCTAGAAATGCAAAAGGGGTTTTTTTGAGTTGGAGGTATTCATGTTTGTCAATTACTTGTTTCACAACCTCTGTCTTTTTTGGTAACTGTATATAAGACTAAGCCTCTTCAAGGAACTGCCGTTATAAATCACTTAGGTTAATTTAAGTGAAACTGTTAAATGTAGTACAATAGAGTGATGTTGTGTAGTGAGGGACAGCAGCAAACAGAGGAAATTCTTTCTTCATTTTGGATTCCAAGTATTACTGCTCAGTTACAGTAATTTGTTGAACCCATTTGGCTTGAAAGATCCTCAGATGTTTTCTGGTAATTTTTTAACTATAAAGCACTTGAATAGGAGTAGTTCAGGATCCACTTCTGAAGTTGAACAGTATCTCTGGGACATGCGGGAAGCATGCTGGGGCAGTCTGTAGAAAATTAGTATATTGGGTGTTTTCCTGGCAACAACACAGTCTAATAAAAATCTATTTAAACTTTTTTTTGCTGGAGGAGAGAAAAAAGGCTTGTCTAGCCAGGGAGGAAAAGCCTGATGAAAACTTTTAACCTACACCCAGAAAGATCAGATCCTTCTTTCTCAGAAGTATGATTTTCTCCTATCTTTTTTGAATTCTTTATGCAGTTTTTGCTCATTAGTGGTAATTGAGTCATATGCATTAAGAGGGCAGGACTTAGCCCATAGACAATCTATTTTAGAGTCTCTTCAGCTTACTAATACTTATTTTCATAGCTTTTCTTAAAAGACTTAAAAGCTGCTTAACTTTGTGTCTTGAGTTAATCTGTCACTCCATGAGTATAAGATCATGAGTGAAGGGTTCAAAGGAGTGAGAGAGCACCTTAAAAAGTATCTTCTTCCTCTGTGATGCAAGTCTGAGCAAGTCAGGCTCTGTTTTCTCAACATCTGTACATTAGGTAGTTATAGGCCGCACTAAGATGCCTTTTTTTGACATCACTGAATGCTCACAGTAATCTCAGCCCCTCCTTGAAGCTCATCTGCTCCAGTTGTCTGAACCGTCTAAGTGGCTCCCTTAGACTTGCTACACTACACCAATAGTAGGTATTTAGCACTCTACCTAAAAGGTTTTTCAGTATTAAAAATATTGTACTGGGTACAGTACTCAAAAGTGGGGTCTCACAAGTGCCCAACACAGGGGACCAATCACTTCCCTCACCCTCTTGGTTGCATTCTTGTTAATACAGCCCACGACATTGTTGGTTGCTTTTGCTGCAAGAATATGTTTCTTAATCGTGTTGAATTTGATTTTGATGGAGGATCCCTAGGTCTTTTTCAGCATTATTCTTTTTTAACAAGTCAGTCACATTATTAACCCATGTGTGGTTTTCATCTCCTGTAACTCCTTTAGATTGTGATTGATAGTGTTGTATTTCCTCTAAGACACTTAAGTTCTGCAGCTTAGTCTGAGGATAAGTTTATTATTGTTCATATTTTGAAAGGTCTAGAATAGCTTATCGATGTAGAAAGCAAACTTGGTCTGAAAGGAATTAATCTTTAAATAATATGGTTGAGATTATAATGAGAAAACCAAGCAAAAAGATAATGCATTTCGGAAATTTTGGAGCCGTAATTCTCATGAAAATAAATTTATATGAGGAAAAGCTGTATTACCTCCCCTCCTCTCGCAAATAATTTTTTAAGCTGCCTCAGGACAGCCTCTATATATGGAAAAATTACTTGGGGGATTTGAACTCGCATAGCATCTTTTCTTCAAAATCTCCAAATACTTTACAATTGGAAGGATACTTCTTTTCTGTATCATGTCACAGAGGAAGCAATTTGAGGGAGATGTTTAGAAAAAAAAGCAAACCCCAAAACAATAAAAGAGGGGATTTCTTTTCATTAGGCATGCTGAAAAGTTTTGGATTTTTTTCCAAAGATTGCTACCTCAGACCTTCACCTTTTTGTGACATTTCATGGCTTTAGTCCTCTAAGAGTTTATTTAAATCATGTTGACATGAATATTGTGTTCCAAATTGATTTAAATGTGCTACTGCTTTGTGTGAATAACAACATAGCACAAAGACAGTAAAATGAGAATTTGAAATGCAGTAACACAACATCTGAGTTTTAAAGTTATGTTGACAAGTAACATAGCTGTTTCTTCTAGATATAATAATTCTTCCCCTGGAGGAAAGAAAAAGCTGGAAAAGATGTCCTGATTTATTGTAAAGTAAATGTTGCTTACATTTATGGACAGCTATGTGCTTGGTTATAGGAATTAAACACATGAAATTTCATCTCAATTTTTTATTAAGAAAATTCTGAGCAAACAGAAGTGGAATGTGAGTAGCAGTTTTACGGCTTTCACAGGCTTGATGCTATTTCTGTCTGTTTAAAATAAAAGACAAATGCCATTGACAGCAGCTGTTGCCTCCTTCAGTGGAGATCACTTGGTGACATTATTGAAAAAGGATGTTTCATTTGTTTCACTTTGTTTAGAAAAGGAAGACCAGTGTCTCATGCCTGAAGCCTGGAATGTCGACCAGGGAGTTATAACCAAACTCAAGGAACAATACAAAAAGGAGCGCAAGGGGAAAAAGGGGGTGAAGAGTAAGTGGAAAACATTGCACCTTAAAATCATAAATCTCACATCTTTCACACCCTTAATTCTATCTCTCTTTCAATGTTTTCCTAAAATTACTTACTCTTTTACTTTGCTGCTCCTGACTGCTTTCCTGTTCACCAGTTCTCAGGGGTTGAAATTAATGACAGACAATCAAGTTACCCGATAAATAGTTGGATTAGATATAACTTCTTCCAACCAAGTGTTGGGTTAGTTAAAAATTCTCGCTTTGAGCGTGTTTTGTACTTTTGTCATTCAGATATATAAATTGTAAAGCGCATTGTTTTAATACTTCACACTTTAATAGAAGACTTCAGAACCCTTTCTTAGCTGGAAACATGCCAGTTTCACAGGAAGAGTTAAAAGTCTGGTATATAAACAAACAAAGAAGGAAACCAAACTGGAAACTCTCTTGAGTATCCTATTAGATGACAGTGGGAGAAAACAGGTTAATTTCTACCCCTGTTTATACTTGACATTCACAACATGAAAGTCATGCTGTCATCATAATTTGTTATGCAGGGCTCGAAATAGGAAGCAACTATGACCATCAGTTTATTTGTAAATCACAGGATTTATTTAATGACTTTCATACATCTGGGACTAGCCTTTAAAAAAATTGGGTATTGTTATCCAAACAAAAAACTGTGAACAGTATCTGGAATACAGTTTCTAGCCCTGTATTTTTTTTTTTTTTTTACATTTCCTGAAATACAGATATGTTTTGTAAAATCAATGGGTTTTGATAGGTAAGCCGTAACACTTTTTGAACTCAGATGGAGAGTTTAAAATGAAACACTGTATCCATGTCTGTGTTTCAAATACCTGGCCATATTGAGAATTCATGTGTGAAAGATGTATATTAATAATATTGCATGTAGCCTGGTAAGAAATTTCAGGGATGTTTCTCCCTTTGTGGGAAGATGCTTATGAATACCAAGGAAATTCTTACTTCCAAAGAGATGAGCATAATGATGCAAATATCTCAGACCCTCATGTCATTGAGGCTGACCATTGTTTTGTTACTTCTTGTATTGATACTCTCGTTAGCTGCTGCTCAGCAGTTGGTTATGTGGCTGAAATTATGTTACCAAATACAAAAACTAAACCTCTCTCTTTTTTTTTTTTTTTTTCCAAATTAAAGGAAAGGTAAATAATTACCATGCTTTAAATTTCTCAAGTGATATTTTCGTTGTCTTTGGAATAATTTACTTTACTGGAAGCTAATTGCAAGTCTGACAAGAAGCTGAGCTGGCTAACTAAAGTGTTCATGTTTAACAAAATTGATTCTAAATTTCTTTATTGTTAAGATAGACAGGGCATGCCAATATGTGATTACAGTGAAAGTGATTTTTGTAACTTGTCTGTTATTTTTAAAATATACAGACATGTGTAGTCCAGGATAAATAGCTGGAGGGTTAGTTTAGCAGAAATTATTTAATTCAAGTGTTGAAATTCTATTCTTGAACAGCTGTTGTCTTCTCATTTTTGATGATAAAACTCAATTGTTAAGACAGACATGGACATTATTGGAATATATTTTATATCTTTATGATAAAAAATCATGATGTAAAGCAGCACTTGGACATCCAGTGCTCCTTCATGAAGATAGCTACTGCTCAGTACCTTTTGGATTGGTTTGATTGGCTTGATCTTGGGAGACAAAGTGGTTTACTGTAGCAGTGAAATTAAGCATCTTTCCATGGACGAACCATCATTAGAGGGGCATCAATGCAGAAAAATCAGGAAGAATCAGAGCTTGTTTTCTGCTATTCGTGATATTGCACGTAGTGAAGAATAATGTGAGGGAGGCTGTCTGGAGAAAAAGGGACTAAATAACATTAAATTTTACAAAGTTTGTTTCTCTGACTTTAATTTCATCATATATGGTGCTTAGCCACTATACTACTACTAAGTAAAATACTGTTTTTATAAAGCAGATATTATCATAAAACAATCTTGCAAAATCCTTCTTAGTGTTTTTCTGGATTGAGTAATATTTTGATGACAGACAAATTAAATACCATCTATTTTATTGTCAGTCATTATGGTTAGGGTGGACAAAGTAGAGTTTTCAACTGCATTAGTAAACTCACGATTTTGCAAGGCTGTAGTAAACATTCCTGTGAACTAATAAGAGAATGGAATCATAGAATGGTTTTATGAGAGAATACATATATTAGAGTACACTACTGTGTTAAAACTGCTTAGAAATAGCTGTATTATATACTGGTCTAGGAAGAAACATAATGGACTATGGGTAAGACATTTTCCCATTCTTAATTAAACTTACAACAGGAAAAACTACCGAAGATATGTTTCAGCCTCAATCCTATATAAAACAGTCAAAACAGGGATGTGGGAAAATGATGGAGCAAAGCACAGGTAAGTGTCAAGAAGGGCATGGGTCTTCACCATATGTAGCCTCAGGAAGTAGGCCAGTGAATCCAGTTGCATTTGTATTTTAATATAACTTCTTGGATTATATAGTTCACGATACTACACTACTGCACAAATAAATTTAAATTATAATGTTGTCATAAGAATATGCTGCACAAAGTACCTGATGCACAAATTCTAAAATATTCGCGGATGTCAGCTTTTGTTTTGGCAAAGTAAATATTCTAATAATCCCAAGTGTGACTCAGTTGGCGGCATTCTTCAGCATCCCGTACAAGTAGCACTCTTAAGTTCATACATATGGGGAAAATTGTGCGTTCACAATTCTCAGTTGCTTCTATCCTTTCTTCTCGAAATTCATTTCATGCTGGATGGTTAGTTACTGCTGAAATAAGTGCTCATTAGTTTTTTCTGTGGTAATGTCATAATGCAAGGTAGGATCCATTGTTGCATGTGCTGCTGTAACATATCTGATAAAAGTAGTGTCATCGTGAACTATGCCTAAACCCTTAATATTTTGTTTTTTTCTGGTTAGGGCCCAACAGGTCAAAGCTGCAAGATATGCTTGCAAACTTGAGAGATGTTGATGATCTCCCTTCATTACAGCCATCTGTTGCACCTTCTTCTAGGCCCAGTAGCTCGAGGCTCATTGAACATGAGATAAACAGGACGGATGAAGGTAAATATTAAAAAAGTGCATACCCCTTTGTAGAGGGTGGATGTTTATAGTTACTTCTTCAAGATTATCCTCTAAGACTTTCCAAGCACTTGACAAATTCTGATTCAGTATTGCAAGTTCTGTCTTAAGTCTGATAAATGGCATTCCCATTCCTCCATTCTGGTCACTATTAGTAGGGTGAAGACATCTGCCTGAGTTCAAGTCTTGGCTGAATACCTTTGAGTGTGAGTGGAAAAAAAAAAATTTAGCACTTAGCAGCTTTGTAATATGATGATCCTAAATCACTTGCTTTTGTTCGTGCTCAGGCCTATGCTATTACTATTACTTTGTTAAATGATGATCCTAAATCACTTGCTTTTGTTCGTGCTCAGGCCTATGCTATTACTATTACTTTGTTAAATGATGATCCTAAATCACTTGCTTTTGTTCGTGCTCAGGCCTGGCAGACAAGTGTGGGCCGTAAACTCTGAGGACATAAGAGCATCTTTTTTCCTTCCCATTAACATAATTTTAATGTATGTGTGTACACATACACACACAAGGGTGTCCTTTTTTTCAATTGCAAAGATAGAGACTCTGCAGGTAAATACAGGTGCCTTAGTACAGCTTTTAAAAGCATATGGTGATTGTGTAGTGAATCACAGAGAACAACTTGCCAGTGTATTAATTTCCATAATGTGTTCCAAAAATTAAAAAAAATTCTCATAGGGGCTAGTCCAAGTATGGAAGACCACTCACGCATCTTTGTAATGAGGCATTACTGTTATGTCTGAAAAATGCTAGATCATCTGTTTGATTCAATATTTGAATTGCTATAATATAGAGCATAATAACGTACAGTTTATGAGGCTACATTAATTTTTCAAAGATAGCAGCCTTCCAGTACCTAAAGGGAGCCTGCAAGAGTGATGAACAGGGCTTCTTACACGGGCATGTAGTGACAGTACAAGGGAGAATGGTTTCAGACTGAAAAGAGGGCAGGTGTCGATTAGGTACTAGGAAGAAATTCTTTACTGTGAGGGTTGTGAGACACCAAACAAGTTGTCCAGAGAAGCTGTGGATGCCCTGTCCCTGGAACTGTTCAACGCCAAGCTGGATGATGCTTTGAACAATCCCATCTAGTGGAAGGTGTCCCTGCCCATGCCAGGGGTTTGGAACATGATGATCTTTAAGGTCCTTTCCAACCCAAACCATTCTATGATTCAGTGATATCATATGTTCTATTAAAATGGTAAATATGTGTTTTGAAAAACGTGCAAAACCTGAATTCCACTTAGCAGTCTTTCAGTAAGTGTGAAAAAGTAGGTCGGCCAAGTTATAATTAAGATGCATAAAAAGCCCTGGTGTGTGGAATAGTTACCAAAGATCTCAGTAGTTCTGCTTCTTTCATGCTCAGTGATTTTCTTTATGAAAGAGGGGGTAACTTAGCAACGCTTTGAGAAGTGGAAGAATTTTTTGTTAAATGTTTCCTTTCCAACTTTTCTCACATGTAAAGAGAGCTATATTAGCAGAGCTCTATTTTCATGTCCTTTCAGTAATGTGGTTTTTAATTCAGAGACTCAAATGGACTCTCAGAAAAAAAGACAGCTGATTGTTACTGATCTGAGTTTGGTATTACTATTAGCTGTGTATTTCTTTATAAAACTGAGACAACGTGATAATTTGGGCATGCATTTTTTTATTCTAGTAAACTTTCAAATTTGATGTGCTGTATGTATTGTGCGTTGAGTGGAATATTGCATTGTGAGTTCAAAAGACAGGAAAAGAGAGCAGTAGTGTAGACTTTATGGTGAAGAAGGTAAGAGATGTTTGTGATGAAAAGGTAACAGCTAAGACACCTAATCAAACAGCAGTGCTTGAAGGGCTTTTATTTGGACTGCACCCACCACCTATTCTTATCTACATTTTGTTGCTTCTTCAGCACTTATTTGCATATTTTGTAGCTGTGTTGGGAAGGTGTTTTCTGTGTTACTTGTGCATTATTTATGGGTGAATGGTAGCACACCCTTTCCACCTGTGACTGGTTGCATTTACTATGTGGAGTTGCACACGCCTCAAGTGTAGGTATGTTCACAGGGTGCTGTTTATTGCTAAGTACAGTGATTATCTTTAGCTATTTTTCTATGCATCTCTGTGTATCTTTTTGCCCTCAGCTACTTGACAGATATGTAGCATTCTGAAAGTGGAAAATGTGCTTTTATTATACATTGTAATATAAACCCATGTTTCAGGATTTTTTTGTTTTGTTTTGTTTTCTTGCAGTGGAAGCTTTAACATTCCCTCCATCCTCAGGGAAATCTTTCATTATGGGAACAGATGAAGCCCTTGAAAATGAACTGGGTCTTGGAGAACTGGCAGGCCTTACTGTAGCAAATGAGGCAGATTCACTGACTTATGATGTAAGTGGTTATTAATGGTAACTCAATGTCCTTCTGTCTTGTTGAAGGCAGATGCAAGTTACTTGTGTGTAGACTCAGCAGGAAACATTCTCCAGTTAAAATTATGCTGCCGGAGGATGTCACAAATTTTTACTTGAAAGCTGTTCTTCCCATACACAGCAGCATTCAAGCTCTCTGCAAGCCCCTCTCCTCTCATTTGCCTACCATGTGATGCAAATAGTTGAAAGTAAATTAGTTAGTGATAGTGGTGTAGTTGGGTACATGTAACCACAGTGACTGAGCAAAATTAGGAGTATCATGGCCAACAGACTGAGCCTTTTACATGGGCTGTATGCAGTTTTGGGCCACCCCACTTCCAAAGGATTATAGAGAAATTGAAGAGAGTCCAGGAGTTTGTGACTGATGAGCAGATGTTAAGGGAGATGGTCTTGTTCAGCTGATAGGAGGCTGAGGAGTGCTCACATTGCAGCCTGCAGGTATTGGAAGGCTGCTTACAAGTATGACAGAGCCAAGCTTCACGGTAGTGCCAGGCATTAAAGCAAGAGAAAACAACAGCAAATTACAGCTTAGCGGGTTCAGGTAAGACAGTGGGGAAGAAAGTTATGTAGTAGGTGATACTGAACAACTTGCTCAGAGATACAGTGGAATCCATCTCCTGAGAGATATGGAAGACTTGGCTGGGGGAGAGCTATGGTTTACATTACCTGGTGTGGGCAATAGTTTCATTTCAAATGGGAGACTGGACCAGAACTATTAGGAGGGTTTTGTGGCCAGCACTTCTGTGGCTATCTATGTAGCCTGCAGTTTATTTTTCTTGCACTGTTTATGAAAAAATATTTCTTAAAATTGCATCTTTTCAGTTGTATGCAATTTTTTCTCATATTTCTGATTTCTTGGGAAAGGATACTTCAGGTATTAATTATCTGCTCTTTTGTGATCTGTCAGCTTCAGATTAATCTTGCTATTGCATTGCCCAGCTGTGTCAAGGTTGAGGGATTTCGGATATAATTTTTAATACTATGTTGGGGGAGAATCCTACCCTTCAGTAAATCTGACTCTTAAATAACCATTATCTGGGATTTTACTATCACAAGTGAAGTCTGAGATTTTAGAAATAAGATGCAGGTCCTTACTTTGAAGTTCTACCCCTGTATGTGCTTGTACATACAAAGCCATGAAGTACATAGTCAGTAAAATCTTACACGTTTCGAGAGTGCCACTGCAGAGATGTGATCTACCACTATAGCAAGTTTCTGAACATGTGATATGTTATGATTCATCACTATTGCAATGAATGCGGAACATTTCTGCTAAAATTCAGTAATTTAGTTTTATCTCCTAATTTGAGCTCAGTTCTTAATGTTTTTACTAATTGTCCCTACCTATGTCTTCAGAAAGGGGTACAGTAATGTACAAATGAATTTCTGTTACAGGTACACCTAAAAATCCAAGGCTGGATTTTAAATTCAGAGAACATGACAAACCTAAACCATCTGTACAAGATGCTTTCATTGCTTGACTTCATTGTGCAAGTGTCCATATAAATTTGTGTTTGTTCATGTGTCTGTATCCTAACTCACAGCTTGCATTTATGGAATAGCATTTCTTTATCTGCTCCTATCCTATCCTGCATGGTAGAGAATACTAATTGCTATTTGTTCATTTGTCAAATGCCTGTATGAAGTCCTGTGATCAGGAATTCATAGTCATGGCTACCTCAACTCTTACCTTTTTCTTGTGCTGACAATTAAAAAAAAAATTTACAAAACTGTTTGCTCTTGTCACTGTGCACTTCATTGAAGCAAAATGAAAGGCTGGTGTTTCTATTTCAAGTTTCATTGAAAGTTTAGCTTACAGATAATAAAATGTTTCTATTTCGGGCTGCCAAATGTGAATCAGGTATGATTAGTGAAAGCTTAGTATGTTATTTTTTAGTGTCAGTTTTGGATCTTATGGAGAATTAAGTTGAAAGATCATGTAAATCAGTCTTTAAATATATTTGCTTCCAAGAGTGGCAGACACTCTTCCATTTTCGATCGCTTTTATCCTACTCACATTTTTGCTGGATTCTTTCCTTCAAAAAATGGCAGCATTAGCCTACCTCGTTTCATGGTTTTGGTTTTTTACATATTGCTTTGGCTGTAAATTAAAGAATGGTTTTCACTTGGTAATGGAGATTATGAATTTATTACTTAAAAGGCAAAATTTTTTTTTTTTAGGTATATTTTTAGAATATCTAACAAGATTAAATTTTCCGGATTGCTAGCCAATACTCTTAAGTTTGTATTTTCTTTTTCCTTCCTTTACACATTCTTGAAAAATGTTCACTTTGGTTGGCTGTTTTTTTCCCTAGTCATCTGGATAAATTAAGAAGTTTCATAAAATTATTATAGATTTTAGATAAGAGTAACTGAGCTACAAAATCATAACATTTAATTTTAAGTACCGATAGGAGGTTTTGGACTTTGCAGTAGGCTCTTCTTTGATTTCTTACAACTTGGAACAAGAGAAGTGCCTGTAATTGCATGTCATTGCTTGTTTTGAGTTTTCAATTGGTTTTCAATTTTGTATAGACATGAATATTACTATCAGGGGCAAATCCAGATCAAGTGCTAATTTGGGGGTTGGCATCACCACCAAACTGCTTTTCAGGCCTTGCATTACCTCACTGTTGCACTTTGGTGGGGAGAGACAGAAGGAGGTTGTCTGCTGTGTGAGTAAGCACCCTCACAGCTTGCGAGACTGGTGGGTAGAGTGATGTGGTGCAGCCAGGTGGGTGATGTGTCAGGGCTAGAAACTCTTTCCACCTCTGCTGCTGGTCTGTTGGCTGGGCCTGCCCTCCATTTACTTCCCAATTTATAAACTCCCTATCTTGGACTCCTTTGGAAGGACATTTTTGAATGAAAGACAAGCAAATGGAGACTATTATCCTGCCAGAACTGGAATTCACTGTTAGGCCATCTGAGGTGTCTTTGTGGCTTTTGCAGATGTGACACAGAACCTGTGCTGCTGGTGTGGCAGCTGGAGGGCAGGTGGGTTCCCTCCATTGCCTAATTGGCATTAGGTGCCTATGTTGAGGCAACTAAATTCTTCTCCAGATATCTGTACATCTTGTACCCTTTTTGCTGAGACTTTCTTGGCCAGTCTTCAGAAAACCTGCTAGAGCTGCTAACTGTGCAGTCCTGCCCCATCCTTGTACCAGCTCGAGCGTTTGTCTGTTCCTTCACTGAGCCAACTTGGCTCAGTAAACTGGCAAAGAAACTGGCTTGTTTCCCTGAGCAAGGTAGTATGTCATTACTAGGAAATATGATGAGACTAAACCTGCTGTTTGTTACAGCTCCTTTCTCCTTGTTTAAAATCTATAGAACCTCTTAATTGATGCATATTTTTATAATTAATTCCGGATATAACAAGGCTTAAGAAAAAGCACTTCTGTTCTTAAACTTCCTCTTTTACCCCCAGTCCCCAGAATAAATTATTTCTTGAGGGAGCTTAAAACAGTTGTCTCATCTTTGCAGTTAAAGATGTAAATTATTTGGTATTACCTGTAGATTTCAACATAATAAACATCAGTGCAATTGTTTGTTTTCTTGGCTTTTCATAACCACCATCAGCAGTGGTTATGGAAAGGTAAATTTAACTCATGACATTGTTGGCTGACAGTGAAAAAGTCAGTTCAGCATTTTGTGTCAATACTTCTTCAGAGGAGCAATATTGAAGTAACTGTTATTTTTTTAAAAGGCTTTCTTTTTGGATCTTCTAAAATGCATTTATTGCTAAATAATTGGGTCTGTACTGTATACACAATACCTTATTGCCTGCCAGTTAGATTCTTAGTCTGTAGCCAAGTCCTTTTTGCCATTTTTTTTTTTTTCCTATTCTGGCAAACTTTACTTGCCATGCATTATTACAGAGCTTGTGTTGCCTTAGCTGGGTAAAAGGTTGTGTTCCTTTCTGTGCTTCTAGAGACTTCTGTTTCTCTCAGATCTTTACTTTAGAGCTGCCATGTCAGTAGTACTTTGGATATTCAGGTACACCACACCTTGGTGAGTCAAGCCCAGCGTTGTAAGTAAACGAACCAGTAGGTATAGATCAAATTTTAAATACCTAACTGAGTTTATTGAAGTATCAGTGGTTTTAAAGTGTGTAATTTAACATTTAGATGAGAGTATTGAGACGTGAGAGACATGAGAGTATTTCACATTTGCATAGAATTTATTACTTTGGATGCAATGTTACTTGTATGGAATACATCTACCTTGGTTCTCATTTTGAAGTGTCTGATTAGTGTTAAGTGGACTGTTGTTCAAGAGCAGGTTGTTGTGAAAAGTGGGTGAAATCATTTGACATCTTCTGAAAATGCCAAACTAAATTTTTGGTTTCTTCCTTTTGTTGTGCCTTCCAGCTTAATTACAAGTTTGGCATTTTTTTTTATTAGATAGCCAACAATAAGGATGCATTGAGAAAGACTTGGAACCCCAAATTTACGTTAAGAAGTCACTTTGATGGAATAAGAGGTCTCGCTTTTCATCCGGTTGAACCAGTCTTAATAACAGCTTCAGAGGACCATACACTAAAAATGTGGAATTTACAAAAAACAGCCCCAGCAAAAAAGTAAGATTTTTTCTTTCTTTTCTCCAAAAACAATTTTAATTTATTAAAAAAACCACCAAACTGTAGATACCAATTCACTGAATGGCCCTTGAAGTTAATGGAAAGTGTTCCCTGAATTTAAGAGTAGGAAAACAAACTCTCAGAGAAGGATGGAGATGCCTAAAGAATGCCAGAAAAAATCCATGTGTGTTTGTGAATGTGTTTTGTTTGTGAAAAGGAAAACCATTCACTTTTTTATATTTTCCTTGTGGATAACATGACAAATTAATTTACTAGTGAAAATATTTGGATGCAGCCTGTTAGTGTGCTTGCATGTGTATGTAAATGTATAGAATGCATTTATATATATATATATGCATATGTATGTATAAACATACATCCATATACATGTGTACAGCTTTAAACTCTGAGATGTTGCCAGGTTCCTTTGTTCATTGTCTCTTGCAAATTCCTGGGAATTTGCAGAAATGAGAGGAAATTCATAGCAAGGCTGATGTGGTTAAAGGGAGTATCATCATACCTTTGAGGAGGACAAGTCATAACACAGAGTCCTCCCTTGATCTCTAAAAAGATTGATAAAGTCCAGAGCAGCAAATTTTGAAGCACTTCAGTGTTGATAGAAAAACTAGGAGTCCAAAACTCCTTTGCTCTGATAGGAACACTTAATGATACATTCCATGTGATGCTGATGTCTCTCCACTCCTTCCCCTCCACTGATGTACCTACCTACCTATTTAATGGATCTGTGAACTGCCTTGAAGGTCTTTAAACAAAAAACCGTACAAGAAGTGCTATTGTGTCTTGAGAGACAGCAAAGAGTTCCTAGATACATCAAAAATTGTGTAGGGAGAGGAGGTTGTGGGAGAAACTGCAAAAGATGTAGTGAGGATTTTAAGAATCTAGTGATTTTGGCACGTTTTTGTAAAGCATTGTGTGAGATCGTGTATATGTTAACATTTTTTTTCATACTTCATTTAGGAGTGCTTCTCTTGATGTAGAGCCAATATATACCTTCAGAGCACATAAGTAAGTATTTTCTGAGAAATATTGTCATATTTTGAGAAAGATAAAGATATTTTTAAAAAAGTAATTTCTACCTTATCAGCTACTGATTTCATGTGATGCTTTTAGTTCCTGTGTTGTTTAGAATATCTGGATGTGTTCATCTCCTTTCTGCATAGTTATTTATGTCTGAAGTCAGATATACCACAATTTTAAAATTAAAAATCTACAGGTTATACAGTTCAAATTTTATTAGGTGTTCTGTTCATCATTGCAGCTTTTGCCTTTTTGCCAGATAATTGAATATGTAGAATGAAGCTGAAGAAGAATGAATGCAATGGATTTAAATCTACTTAGATGATTTCATAAAAGAGCCTTAAATCTTTTAAAAAGAAAAAAAATCATTTTTATTCGAATTACAAAATCCTACAGTTTAAATTGTGGTGCTTTTCACATTTCGTGTACATAATGATTAATTGTCCTGATTGTAGTTACCAATGTTACCAGATATTGGGGAGGGTTTTTTGTGGAAAATGTTGTAGCATATGATTTTATTATGCAGAATTTTTGTTGCAATCCATGCAGCAATTGAATTGTACCTGACATGGAAATTTGAAGATTCTGAAGATTGACATTGCATTTCATGTAATGAAAATGTTAATAATCAGTGTTTCTTTGGGGTCTTCTTCCATCTTCCAGTGGGCCAGTGCTCTGTGTGGTGATGAGCAGTAATGGTGAACAGTGCTACAGTGGGGGAACAGATGGCCTCATCCACGGCTGGAGCACAACCAACCCAAACATCGACCCCTATGACTCTTACGGTGCGTTGTGTCACACGCAGCACTGAAATGATAAGTTTAGTGACAGTAATGTTGTGTCACTAAAACAGCGTAATTTGTTGATAACGCCACTGTGAAAGTTTAAAAGAGCAAATTGAATGTTATCTTCAATTATTGAAAGTAACTTATTGTTTTAATGCTGATGCTGCATGATGGCAAGATTAAATGTCATTTTCTTAAAAAGGGCCTTGATCTCATCACAGTTTTGAGAAACAGCTAGTCTAAAGTACAGGTTTTAAAAGTACAGGACTAAACCTGATAATTTGGCCAGTACAGGAAATGTGTATTTTAGTGTTCTTTGACAAATTTCTATGGAGTTGTAGATAAAAAAGGGTTTATGGTCTGAGACCAAAGCTGTTAATGGTGTCTGCAAACAGCTAAAAAGGCCCAGTTTGGTAAAATTTACTGGATCTGAGTGAATGTCAGCCTTGTGTCTGGATTTTAAGATTTACTTTTCACTTCTGGTAGCTTCAGATGCAGTTGGCCTCAAAGCTAACTTTTGCATAAAAGGGACTGCTATACCATTAATGGCTGTTTGAAAGTGAATTTTAACAATGAAGTGTGTTTTGACAACTTCAGAACTGTGCCTTCTGCTGAAGCATTATTTTGCTCATTCAATTGTAAACTGGGTAACAGAATGTCACATACACTGCTGAAATTCAAGCATCTTAATGCCAGAATAATTAAAACTTCTATATTGATATGACGTGATTGATCTTGGGGTTTTTCATGGATTATCTTCCAAAGGTTGGTGCATAAACACAGACTAAGAAATAGCTATTAATTCAGATTTTGTTTTGAAATGTGTTTTGTTCTGTTTTGTTCACAGATCCTTCTGTTCTAAGAGGTGCTTTTGTAGGCCATACTGATGCAGTGTGGGGTCTGGTTTACAGTGGAGCACACCAGCGTTTGCTGTCCTGTTCAGCAGACGGCACTATACGTTTATGGAAAGCTACAGAAATTGCTCCAGCTCTCAATATATTTAATGATAATCAAGGTACAGAAAATCATCCTACCCTAAAGTTCATGAGCATCACTGTTCAGACTGACATAATTTTGGGTACTGAATAGAAATACTTCTCAAGCTTTTTTCTGAGTTTCGTATCTTTGCGAGTGTTTTTGGGAAGAGTAAATTTTGTGACCCTTCTTTGACATTAGCTGAATATATACCTACATGCAGGGGGACAGTCAGATGCATCTAAAAGCCAACTGCTGCAGATGATCTGCTGATGTTACTAGCACTATGGGGGATAATGTATTAACTCAGTAACTCAGATTCAAACTTGAGTTTCCACTAGGCCTTTGCTTTTGGTTTGTCCAGAATAAAAAGGCCTTTCTTCCCCCAGTGGAAGTGTGGAGTAGCCAGTGTTTCATCTCAGTGTCATTGTACCTTCCTTGTGCCTCTAACACAGAGATTCCAATTGAATTTCTGAGTTTGCACACTAACTAAATAACACTAACCTAGTGATCCTAAACACTGCTACTTGAAAAAAATACTCCTTTGGAGTTAGTTACTGAAATGTCGTGTGCAAATGACACGGTATAGAATCTAATTTCTGGAAGTTGCTGTCTGAGTCAAAGTGCTCCAGAACAAGTCCATTGACATTGCCAAACTCTCTTAGAGCTGATAGTCATTAAAGGCAGCCTGTGAGCTGAGACAGTTCCTTATTTCTTCAGAAGAACTTTGAGGCAAAATAAACTTTGTCATAACTGAACAGACTTGTTGAATTGTAAAGCTGGTCAGATATGATAACATTGCTTGTTAATTAAGACAGAATGAGCAAAATAGAAACATTCCATGTATTTTAGTTTTTGCAGAACTGTGTTTCTAAAGGTATGCAGGATTGTTATTGCCAGCTTGCCTATCTGCCTGCTTTGAAAACTTCCTGGTAGAATTTTGGGGTTTGTTGTTGTGAGTTGTTTTGTTTTTAATTATTAAACTAAGGGGGAAGGGAGAGTAGTCTTGCCTCACAGAGCTAATATTAGGGCTTTTTTGTATTCTAAACTGGAATGAAGCCCGCTTGTGAAATCAAAAGACTGAAAACTCAGTTTTCCTATGGCTTATTGATAACCTTGAACAAACTCCCTGAAGCATCTGTCACTCATTATTCAAGTCCTTTAGATTAATCATTGTAGACTTTCCAGGAAGCTGCAGATAAGCATGCAAGGCAGTGGTAAAAAGGGTCACTTGAGAACAATGTGTTTTCTTCTCACACCAATCCTTTTTGGCTTTTTTTCGTGTACTTGTAGATAAGTACCACCATTCCTGAGAAATATTCTTGAGGTCCTGTGTCTCAGAAAGATATTTCTCCTATGAATCTTTAGAGTTTACAGAGATGTGATGATATTCCTGTGCTATCTGAATCTATGATCCAACATTAGGTTGCTTAAAATTCAGTTTCTCACTCTGTATCTTTTCCTCCTCCTCCCAGCATCTGTTGCAACTGGTGTTATTCTTTCACATAGCAGGTGGTGAACAGGACATTTGAGGAGAAAAATCCTAAGGGATAGATCCTATGCCCAAGCTTTGCTGATTTTACCTTCTGTCCTGTAGTGTGCAGATAGCTGCAGTACAAGGAGATCAAATATTTACCACGAAAGGCAGGATGGACAAAGCTTTGAAATACAAGTTTATAATTTATTCATATAACTTTACATTATGACAGTTCCAGTGTATAAAATTTGCACCTGGAGAACTTTGGTGTTCTTTTAAGCTCTGATTTTGTCCAAGTTAATTATAACAACGTTAATCATCTGTCATGTCAGTTGTTGTACCACTTCAATTTCATGTCCTTTTACTTGAAGCAATGGAGTTTGATGGAGTTTTTTTGAGAATTGCTGTTACAATTAAAGGAAGGAAAAGGAGCCAGAGAGTTCTTAATTTCAAAATAGGTTTCTGCCCAGCTGCAGTCCAGATACAGCATCTTAGTAAAGAATGTTGTTGGTACATGTGTCAAAAAAAATAGGATTAAACTAGTGATCATTACAGGACAAGCTATTTAGATTGGCATAATTTATATTTTAGAATGCAACATTTCATTTCATAATTGTGGTCCCTTTGATGTTAAAGTGCTTACTGGTTGGATTTTTTTGTTTAACTTTTTTTAAAATTTTCTTTACACCAACTACATCTTCTCTACATTGTTTTGTAGAAATGGGAATCCCTTCATCAGTAGATCTTGTGAGCAGTGACCCAAGCCTCATGGTAGCATCATTTAACAGTGGACATACTAGCATTTTTAACATGGAGACACGGCAACGAATTCTTACCCTGGAGTCCAGTGTGGATACTAGTATGTATCAAAAGCCCCAAACCAACCAAAGAAAAAAAATTGCTTGTTTAAGATCAGTACTGTTGATAATATTTTCAATGTTTCCATAGAATCAGGCAGTGTCATGAGAAATTACAACATGAATTATGTTGCAGGCTGTGTTTTGACCTTAACAGTGAATTGTTACTACTACAAGAGACCTCAGAGGTGTTTCAGTAGCAGAAGAGTGCACATACTTTTGACATAAGGCGGAAGAAACAAGCTCACATTCTGAATTCCTCCTCAAGGGGTAGTAGCGCAAGAAAAGCACAGGTTTCTTTAATGCTGCTTTGTGATCTTTGCAGATTCAATATATCCATTTTCTCTTCCATCCAAAATTGCAAAATAGAGGCAATATCAGGAAAATTCAAAGTTGAATTTATTAAAAAATTGTGAGTGTGTGTCAATTCTTTTTTATTTTTCCTCAGAAATATCCATTTTCTAAGCTTTATTACACTCTTGGCTCATTTGGACTTGGGCTTTAGTTGAAATTTTCACTGAAAGAGAAAAGCAAAGCTACAGTGAAAGAGTATTCATTCACAAGGTCCCATATAATGCCTTGGATCATGGCAGTGACCAATATTAGAAGTTTTAGAGGATACTGTGAATAGGCTGCTATCAGTAAATTATCTTACCCTGGCTTTGCAAAAGAGACCAGAATGAGCTGAAGCGTAAGGTTTCATATTCAGGCCACAATGGTAAAACACTGAGTCGTTTAAAATTTTGATATTTCTTTCCCCACCCTTAGGGTTTTATGTCACTGAGTTCTACTATTTAATTATATTTTTTAAAAGGACTAAGCCGTTCTTGTTGGCTTTGCTTGTGTATTTTAAAATATTTAAATGACTGTCATTTTATAAGAGGAAATGAAAAGTGCCATCTCTCTTCTTTATGTTGTTCCTTACTGTGCTGGATTTCTTCTTTTAACCCATGTCTTTGTTCCTGTCTGAAAAAACAGTTCTAAATTAGTTAATGCTATTCAGTGGAAGCTGCCTTTCTTCTTCCCTCCCCTTCTCTCTTCTATTTTTTTCACTCCTCCTTGCTGTAATTCCATAATATTCCTTTACGAAAACAAGACCCTGGTATGGCAACCAGCAGTCCTTGTTTAGTATCTTCAGTTACGTAACAGTACTATAAAGCTTACATGTATTTTAAAGAAATAAATTATTATTTCTACAAGAACTAGACAAGAGGAAAATGTCACCTGAAATGCCCTACCACACTACTTAGGGACTCTGCTGTTCAGTATAAGCCTCGCTCTGCTTGGCATTTTCAAACTGAGAGCTGTCAGTGATGAAGGTTCATGTGCTTTTAGTAATTTTTGTGGAGTTTAGTAGTATGGATGTGGGCTTTTTTCCTTAATTTATACTTTCATAATTTCTAGGTGTCCTGTGGATGCTGACACTGCTTTATGGTTCAGATTTTTATAGAAAGGTGTAAAATGAAGTCTTTACCATTTTAATAGCAGGTGAACGTTTAGTAGTATTCTATTTAATTTATTTCAGTAAGAATTTTGATTAAATGATGTGAATACTCTTTGGAAGCAATTTAGCTAAATATAGTCAACAGGAAAGACAATATCTCTATTTTGATGTTCTGTGTAATGACTATTTGTGGGTTTTGTCATAATCTATGCCTCTTAAGGCCCCTCTTGCATTAACTTGTGCATCACAGCAGTGCCTAGATCTCTAATTGGAAAATGCCTATACCTTTTTTCTCTGTGTGTGTATGTGGATCTATACGTATGCATGCTATTTCAGAATTATTAAAGGCTAGGAAATTTGCTCTCTTATGAATAGTCTAGCATCCTTATTTTAAATAATAATTTCAATCCATATATTTCAGATAATATTAGGTGGATTTTGTTTGCTTGAAACACACTGCCTGCAGTGTTTTATTTTCCTGTGCTATGTGTTATGAAGAAAGTTTGACTTGGCAAGAGGAGGAATGTGTGTGCATTAGGCGTTTCCACTCAGTTTTTGGTTTCACATTTTTGCCTGATGTGCCTATCTAAAACCATGTCCAAAAGCTGGACCTTATTTGGCATACATACGGTTTATGTATGTCTCTATACTGTGTAGTTTAGAAAGTATTTTAGAGTAAAGTGCATAATGTAAGGTGCTAGCTGAGAGTTTCTAGGATGTATATCTAAGAAGTATTTTGCAAATAAAATTGATTACATACTTATTTCTTAGTAGCAGTCTTTCAAAGAACTTAGCAATTTACATGTACTGATATGTGTGGGTTTTTTCTTAGCAGTTGGTTCTTCCTGTCAGATAAACAGAGTCATCAGCCATCCAACTCTTCCAATTAGTATCACTGCTCATGAAGACAGACACATCAAATTCTACGACAACAATACGGGTATGCATCTTTTCAGCTGGTCTTAGCCATAGCCATAACATTCTATAATGTAATTCATATTCAGAATTTCATTGTGATCAATATTATTCACATAAATGCTGAGGGATGTCAAGAATTGGATAGACTCTGACGTGGAAATCTCTCATCACCAGCAGAGTCCAAAGATTGCCAGCCCACTTAAAGCTTTGTTGGCAAAGTGATAAGGAACCTGCATCTCTCTGTCCATTCTTTTAAATGCCCTATGTATGGGGTTTATAAATATTTACCATAAAAGGCATCTTTTGTCAAAATCTTCATGTTCTTATGTTTATGTTTCTTCTATTGATTGTCTGTAATATTTTGGTCTTGAGAGCAGGAACCTCTGGCACTCCTTTAGTGCTTCCTAGACCTCTGCCACATTTGGCCCATAATTTCTAATTTTTGACGTGAAATCATTGTTGTAATTATTATAAGCTGTAATAAAACATTAATTCTCTCCGAGACAACTAACATTATCCCCTATTCCTGTGTAGTTTATATTCATTGCTTTTTGTATACTCAGCCTCTGTCTTCCTTCCCATTCAAGATTTTATCTGGGAACTCACTTAATTCTCTTAAGGGGCAGATATTTAAAATGCAAGTGATTGCAGTGTCAGGGTGGCTTAAAGTAAAGGTCTCACAACGTTGATGATACTGCTACTGTGGTTCTTGGGAACTGTAAACATTAAAAGAATGACTTCTTGGATAATTTTAATGATTCAGTCATGAGACAAGATATTCTTGTATTTATAATATCAGCTGTGGTTAGGGTCATAGGCAGTGACTACAGATAACAAAGTTAATTGCAGAAAATAACCTAAATAAATATTTCTTTTGAAGGAAAACTGATCCACTCCATGGTAGCTCACCTAGATGCAGTTACAAGTTTAGCTGTTGATCCTAATGGCTTGTATTTGATGTCTGGGAGTAAGTACATTCACATTTCATTTTCTTTTTCTCATAATGGTGGCAGGCATGCAAATTATAAAGAAAACTGTTTCCCCTTTCTTTAGGTCATGACTGCTCAATTCGCTTGTGGAACCTTGAAAGCAAGACCTGCATCCAAGAATTTACTGCTCATCGCAAAAAATTTGATGAGTCCATTCATGATGTGGCATTCCACCCATCCAAATGTTATATTGCCAGTGCAGGAGCGGATGCCCTGGCTAAAGTGTTTGTATGACAGAGTGCTTCCCATTCAACCTTAGCTTTGTATATATTTAACCAGCTGCACAAAAGAGAAGAGGAGGGCATGAGTTGTTTTATCTTGCCCTATAATTCAGAGAATGTTTCTAAGTGTTTAGTTTTGCAGGGTGCTGTTTTCTAAATTGACATTTGTTCTGGTTTCTGTGAGCTCAGCTGGTGCTGAGAGCTAGGAATCTCTCAGTTTCAAATCATTTAAAAAAAAAAAAAGCTTTTATTTAGAGGGTGTGAATTTTCGTCCAGGCAGGCCTTGGGTGAAACTAGGTCTACGTATTCTCTATTAATAAAATGGAGTACTGGAAAGAAGGGGTCTAATTGCATCAGGGAGTAGGAAAAGAGGGAAACTTCCTAGGATGCTTCTCATTGAGGAATCTTAATGTACTCAAATCACCTGGAAAAAGTGATTCAGTCAGTTCACATGCTCATTACTGTATCATGTGAGAGGCACTTTGTCATCCCTTTGGTATGAATAAAGTAGATTTTGTTGAGAGAGCAGTAGTGGATAGTTAATCTCAGCCACCTGACTGCTAGCCTAAGATAAATGCAATTAAAGGAAGGCAAATTACTAACATAAATTAAAATGCAGTAAAGTTTCTGTTACATCTTCTGTGTTTCTCAGTAAATATCTGGTTTGCAAAAAAAAATATATAATTTTTTTAAGCCTCTATTAGCATATGGCTAGAAACTGAGCCTTTAGTCTAAATCCCAGTTAACAACAGACTGATGCAGTCTATGTATACTGTAGTAGCAAATTTAACTTATTCAGATTTTAATGCTGTTTATTCTTGGAGATCTGGCACAAGAAATTATCACAAAGCTTTCCAAAGAAGCTATCCTGCAATTTTAGCTATCCAACATTCATCTCTTTCTGTTCCTGCTAAAAAGGGTATCATTCTGGGCATTAAGGATAACAGTGAAATACTTAGTCTGAAGATTAAGTCTGATGCTTTGTATGGGTCCTTCTAGTGGAATAGGTGGGAACTGTACAAAGCTCCATCAGTTTGAGAGATTCTGCTACTGCTGAAGATGTTTCCCAGCTGCACCATTTGTGGGACTCTTCACCTTGTCCACTTCACTGGGTGTATGTGCTATTGATGGGGTTACCTGAAGAATGAGTGCTTCTCGTAATTACTCAACAGATGTGCTCTGTTTTTCTATTCAGAGCTTCTCTGTTGATTTGACAAATAACTTTGAATCCGATCTTTAGTCTTTTTGTCCCTTCTTGAAGGAAGGTGAGTGGATTCTTTTCTATTATGTGTCATCATCAGAATTATTACTATTCATAAGCACGAAGTTGGTGTTTTTCTCTGATGGGAATGGGAAGCAGAATTTCTGCTGGAGTTGATTTCTGGTGCTGATATGAGTAGGAAAGAACCCAGTGCAACTCCTCATGTTACCAGCATGAGGCTGAGACTGGAAACTGATAAATCTTTACCTTTAAACTGACACTTCGTAGGTAGGAGTCATTGAAAGGTATCAACGTAAGGTTTGACTGTTGTTTTTAGAGTGGCATTTGCGGATGGGACCACATTTGAAGTTGATCTCAGAGTTTAAACCAAGTATATTATTTAGAATAAAAGGTTGACCTGTGCTGTTTGAGCCTGCAACACATTATATGTACTGCTAAAATATCCTGGAATACCTTTTATTGCTCAGAATATTCAGATATGTCACTTCGTGATATTGATATGCAATATATTTCCTTAGATAGGATTAGAACTTTTACCATGAAACAGATGACTACAATAATAATACAGATTATTTAGTTTTTATAAAATGTTTTGGTTATGATGAAAAGGAGGGAACTTGGCTGCAAAACTGATCATTCAACTTTGTGAGAGTTCTGTGTACTTGACTCATATTCTTTCAGTGTCATTATTTTATTTCTTTTTGAAGAGAAAATTACAAAGATTTATTTGAGAAATTCTGAAAGTTATGTATATTATATATGTGTATATATATTGTAAACATGTATTAAATGTGTCTAGTAAGGGAAGACTCCATGGGTGCATTTTAATGTTTTAGTATTAAGAGTTCTCTTGAGTTTGTGTATACAAAGGATAATGGTGTGAGTATGAAATGAATGTTGTGCTTTTGCTTACACAATACAGTATGTAGTCACAGTTGTTTAAATTGCTGTACATAAAAAGTAATAGGCCAGCATGCTTGTTTTTAAAGACTGTCATTCTGATTACAATTAGAATGTAAGAGGTGGCTGTTCAAATGTGAATTGAAAGATGTTTCCTTCTCACTATTGAGCTCCTGCTCAAACCGAAAAGTGATTTTTTTAAAAGCTGGCAATTGCTAGAGGATGAGGTGCCTTTAAAAAACAAAACAAAACAAATGTAGCCTTACAAAGAGGTTGTGGAGTATATATATTTTTGTGCTTGTCTTCATAATTGATGTCAATGTCTTTTTACTGTACTTGCTCACATACTTGTAGAACTGCAGGGTATTGTGCATGAGCCTGTCAGATCTTCTGAACATCATCATAGGAGATAGGGTTGAAAAAATTATTTAGGTTATCTAGTCCATCTGCTTGCTAAAGCAGGGTTGTAGACTTGTGCGTTCTAATATTGTCTTGGACAGTGAGATTTTATTTGTTCTAAACAATTAGGCTTCCTTTTAAAGATTGTTTCAATGATTACAGCTCACTGGCAGGAGGATTTATGTGATATTTAGTAGCTTTTTTTTGTAACTTCATGCCAGTATTCCAAACCATGTTTGGTGCCATTTTACATATTCTTCATAGTCTTTGTAATTTGGAACCTGCATGTACACACTGGTTCTATCTGTATATTTTCATTCCTTTCTCCTTTCTTCAAGCTGTTTTTTTAGTCTGCTTTTTTTGCACAACATTTTCTTGTTTTCATTCTTTAAGCTCAATTCTCCAAATCTTGGTGTCCATACCACCATTCCACATGCATGATTTGTTGGACTTAGTCTGAGGGTCATCTGTTACGTTTGGTTGTTTTTTTGCTGGGTTTATCCTCTGTAATACGATGCTTTTATGTAGGAAGACCAAGCTTTTGATGTCTGGCAAACTCAAATTGTATTTCTTTATTTATGTCAACTCCTTTAAATAACATTTGAGCATTGCTACTTTTCAAGTTTCTTCTTCACTTTCAGTATGTTATGATTCTTTTGCAGTTAGAGACTTAATTGCTGTTTCATGACTATCCTGGGTCTTACAGTAAGCTTTGAACTTCTGACTGCTGAGGGCACTAAATTATTTTTATTTGTTCCCTTTTTATGTGCAGTTTTTCCTTTTTCAGTGTAATTAGTGACTTTCATTAGTGTGATACATATGTCTATTGAAAGTGTAAACAAAACTGGACCCAAGGCTTATTCTTGCAAAAACCATTTTTCTGCAATATCAGTATATAGCATTTTACCATAACTATATTTCCTGTATCTAATTTACGTGGTAATTTTTAATGGTTAACTCATATAATTTTTTGTGTATATTAGCCTTTGCTAATGATTTTGGTTTTACTAACTAATTTAATGGGAGAATTTTCAGTCCTTCTGTATATTGAAAGTTGGTCTGCTAGATTTAAATACTCTCACTTCTAATTTACTTCACTGGGCTGTTTGCTTTACATATATGATTCAGTTACCAAAACGCACAGAATGATTTGGAGTTTCTTGGAAGAACTTTAGATATATTGTGTCACTCTTACAAAATCCTAGTGTCTGCATTTATTTTTGGGCCTCAAAGAGAAAACTTCCACATAAAAGATTTACTACTTTTATCCATTCATATTTATTTTGATAAAATACATTCTTTAGCAAGAAGCCTATAGAACTATATGCCATATACTGTAGGCTATTTTTTTAGGACATGTATTTTCAAATAATATTACATTAAAGCAGTCTCATGTAATTTGGTTGAGTAAGTGTGTGGTGTTCACCATACAGCTTTGTGATTAGGTCACTGTTTTTCAGTTGTGAATTTAAAGTAACCAGAAACTTGTCCGTTTGAATAAACGTGTGAGGGATAAAGGACTTAGTGACACCACCTTTTCAGTACATTTGTTGGATCACAGATGTGTCCTCTTTCCCTGCCTCCCTAGGTTTCAACAGTGTAATTTTGAGGAGCAGCAATTTCTGTAAAATCATGTGTTCTTTGAGCAGTGTTTGGTGGGCAAAAGTGTGGAAACAAACAATTGAAAAGCAGGCGTAACCATCAGATAATTAAATCTCAGTTTTATTAATGCCTTTCAAGATGTGTATTTGGAAACGTTTGCAGGCTGTGGCTTGGCAGTGTGTTTGCAGACTGTCCCAGGTCTCCAAGAGCCTACTTGATGCCTGTGTGAAGCACCTAGTCAACCTGAGATGCATTAAGGAAGAAAACGAAGGCGTTGTGGTTGTCCTGTGCTGAAATTTTTAGCTGTTTAGTGGAAGTTGATTTAGACTACACTGTTAGAAGTGAAGAAATCAGAATATGATAGTTAACCTCTTTCATGTGGTAAATTAGTTTGTATAAGATGTGGCAATCTTTGACATGGCAATATGAGATTTCTTGGGCAGCTGCTGTTCATGAGCATCGTAGAGATGCTTGGCATAGTTGTAATTATTGAGTGACAGAGAGGATGAAGAGATTTCCCTGAAAAAATGCTCTGATATTTCAGGAAGCTCCTTTTTTCCATAAGGACATGAAGGTGTTGAGAATATTTTATCTAAATCTGATAATGTGTTTAGTTGAAGAGAGTTAAAATAGGTGAGCACTCTTTCATCATCACTGTCTTTAAGCTTAGAGACAAACACAGTTAGGGAAATGATTTGCCTGTAAACTGCCAATGAAAGACTCTGCCATGCTCCTGCCGACCAGCAGAGAAACTGATGGATCAACAGCAGTGTTGATCCCTCCAGTTATGTCAGGGATGTGTTTTACAAAAAATAACCCCTCTTGTAAAATATAGTGTTACATACAGCAGAGCAAATGAACAAACTCCTGGGGAAGGTGGGAAAGGACCAGGATGAGTCTTGTGTAAATAGTCCTTGTTCAGGCAAATGCTCTTTTTTAGCTGGTGGGCATGTTCCCAGGAGGGAGGGTGGTTGGAAATATGACCTTTAAAAAAATGTCTCTGCCTGTGCTAAAGAACATAACTGTGCAGGTTATCTGTCCTTTTGATATCTGCTTTTTATCTTCCCACTTAAATATTTCTTTAGGTTTCATTTTCTGAGAATCTTAAAATCTCATCTGCAGTGACCTCTTATTGCAGGGTAAATTTCATAAAGGGCTATTGATCTCTTTGAGTGGTTTTTTGAAGGGTGGTAGAGTTTCAGCTTCATCCCTACCCCTCTCACCACCAAAAAGCTAATTTGCACCTCCTTACACCCAGTTCATTTAATTCTAGTTGGTTATCTCTTACCCAGCCTTCTGAGTTAGATTTGCTGCTCTGTAGGCAGTTGTGAAGGCTTATGAATTGCTGTATCATTTAAGATGTTTTTGAGAATCTGTATTCCACTACAGAAGGCATAAATCCAGTTGAATAGTACAATTTGTGGGTCTCATCTGGTTTGTTGTTGGGAGAGATTTGTTAGATTACAAAATCCAAACTATGGCTGAGCTAAAAAGGCATTTAATAATATATTCTTCTTAGCTCAACTTCTTCCTGCTTAAGCCTAGATTGTGATATTGTGTGTTAAGCTAGTTTTGCCCTGCTCATGCTGCCAAGCTGTGCTGTGATCCTGGGAGATCTCACCAGTGTTTAAACCATGCCCTGTGCATGTGTTTCTAAGCTGCTTAAAGCCCTGTAAGGACACGGTCCTCAAGGCCAGTCTTCTTCCACTCCCTCAAGCTGGAATTGCAGGCTCCCAAAACTACTTCCTGGCTATTTTGAGAAACCCTTGGTCCTCACACCAGAGTATTGCACTGGGGTGTTGAGAGAAGATTTGTGCAGCTGGATTTGTACTATTCTGAAAGGGAAAGGATAACTTGTTGCCAAGCCAAATACTGTCATTATTTTTAATTACTCGTGAAAAGCAGCCAAAAACATTGTATAAGGGATAAATGATGGACTTCAAGCTAATATTTTTCCATTAAGAATTTATTTTTTTATGCTTCCTGTCATCAAGATATAGTGCTTTTGAATGTAGCTTGTTTTCAGGTGTGTGGCTCCTCGAATTGTTTCCTTGCAATTGGACATTTGCAGATGTGCATCAGTTTTGAAAACTCTCTCGTATGTGTTAGCACTTCTTTTGGAAATGCAAACTGAGCGTGTTAGCTAATGATTTCTTGTACCTTTAGAGTCCAAGCAGACTGAAAAGCAGTCTTGTGCTATGTTTTCCTTGAATAGTGCATCTGAAAAAACTTGTAGAAGGAACTCCATGATAAGATGACTTCTGTTGCTGTAAGGTTCCCTGTTCACATTTGTCAGCTTTGTATTGAATTTTGCATAATTATTTTCAATTGACTGTCAGGTTAAATAAGACAAATTTCTTTGTTTTATGGACTGTAGCTTGGATTTTGTTGTTGTTTATATTCATATAATTTTTTTCTTTTCTAATAGAACTTAGAGGTACCTGACAGCTCTCTTTAGGAGAAGTTACTACAGGCGATAACCACTAACACATTAGTAATTACAGTGGCTCCCCTTCTGTTTTGGGTCACTTCCATGGCAGATAGTTGATATGAAAAGGCTACTGTGGCTGATACATAAACAGCTAAAGGACATTAAGATTCCCCTTCAGAACTATGCTGAGGTTATGATTTTATATGCCAGTTTTGAATGACTACTTTGAAACAATGTTGGGCTTCAAATGTCTTGTAGAATTTTGGATCCAAATGAGAAATACCTGCTTGTTGAGTAATAGTCTGCTTGTCGGTTTTTTGTTTATGGCTCAGTACAAGGCTGTGTCAGAATTGCAGTACCACCAAAATTACCTTGTTTAAATGCAACTGTTGTACAAAAGTGAATGTTATTTTGAGTGAGAAATTCTGTTTTCTAATTTATGAAGGAAATAGTTTTCTTGGGAGTAAGCATCCATAAATGTAATATATTTCATGATTTTGAAAAGGCTTATTAATCATGGGACATGAGAAAAATGAAAGTGTTTCATTCTCCAAAGATTTGTTTAGCATTTATTATTACAAATATAAAGTTTTGCTTTAAATGGAAATGCTTCTTCAAAAACTTAGTATTAAAGTTCTTACTAAAACTCGGTAGTTTAAAATGCTGGATAAATATCTAAAATGGCAAAGATAGAAAATCTCTCTCTTCAGATGGAGATTATTTTGAAATACGCCAGTGTAATTTTGAGCTTCTCAAGTGCAGCCCTGAATTTTCTCTTTTTCACTGCAATTCATATTTTGTGAAACTTCTTGGGTAGGTTATATTTAAAGCTACATTCACTTGCCTGAATAAGTCAAATAAATATTTTGTCATTTAAAATTATATAGATCTGCTTATGTTCGTGTGCCATTTGAAATGAGACCCCATTGAGGTAACCATGCAGGTATTTGTGTTGGTATGACAGTAGTGAAGTGGGGTATCTGTGTACTGTACCCGCATTCTGTGCTGAGCAAAATCACACAGACTTCCAGAAATAAGCAATGGTTTTTAAGAGCAGCTTTATTTAATGTCGCAGCAGCAAGTGTCATTTGTACCATATAATTATGTAAATTGGGTGCTAATAAATACTATTTTTCAACATTTTGTATTGTCTTCATAATTCTGCATTTATCACAAGATGTGTGTGGTTTTGGAGTGAGTGCTAGGAGAGGGAAGTGCATTAAGACTAAGACAAGTAGACTTGTTTGGAGGGGCTTGAGGTAACTCCATGTGAAATTCCTGTTGACCTGTGCAGCGTGTTACTGTTCACAGGAGTGCCTCGGTTTTTCTGTTCTCCGTGTGTCTTGATTTCATACTGCTCCACCGGCTTGGCTCTGTTGACGCCCCACATCCCTGCACGTGCTGAGGCACATGGTCCCAGTGTGGGGGCGAATGTGGGGTGAGCAGACACGCGGAGTGGTGTGGTTGTGCAGGAGCTGGTCTGCCAGCGCGCCTTGTTCGCGGCCAGGCACGTGGCTCTTGCCGAGGACAGCGTTCATTCAGCGTAAAAATAAACGCGTGGTTCTGCCCTCGGGGAGAGGATGAAGGAGAGCAAACCACACATCACAGATGGCAGCTGCCTTGTTACAGGAAGGTGCTCAGAACGGCACTGTGAAGGGGTGGCAGGGGAACCTACACAGAACTGAGCAGAACAAGTTGTTGTCAGTGAGTCTATCTTGTTTTTTCTGAGCTTGTAGGTGGGATAAGTGAAGTTCTCATCTTTTCTTGGTAGTTGTAAATAGCCTGATTTGGTCCTAGTCGTCTTCCTGCCTCATAGGAAAGGAGGAATCGCTTTATGAATTGACAGTACAATCTCATTCACCCCAGTGCGAGTGCCTCTAGAAGATTCCTGAGGTAGAAGGAAAGATTTAGTGAATAATGTACGAGTGACCCTCACATGTGGGACGCCTTCCTAACATGCTTATGGCTTATCCTATGAACAAGGCGGGGCCCCATGATGATTTGCATGTCAGAAAAGTGAGTATGCTTGTTGATACAGTGAAACTTCTACAATTTCTTGTGCTTAAAAAGAAGTAATTTCTCTAATTGCTATAAATCTTGAGCTGCATTATCAGAGTTCTCATTAGAAATCAGAGATGGGGTTAAACTGGTGTTAAGAAAAATAACATGTTGCCATTCAGTAAGACTGACACAGCTGATTGTGAGCAGTGTTGCTGATGCAGTGCTAAAACCCTCATCCCCCTTCCTCCCCCAGTTGAACAAGGGTAAAAGATTATTTTGAGGAATTTGAAGCATTCAGCTGCATAGATGTACATTTGTAATGTTTTCAGTATGTAGGTGACTTAGCAGATATAAATGGCCTGGTACTGTCTTAGATGTCTCAAAATGAGATGGGAATGGAAAAGAAAAGTTGGTTCCATAATGTTGCTCCATGGACAGACAAAAATAGCTAGCAGAATGATAGTGACTTTGTTCAACCATGAAGTAATTTAAGGTATGTACACCACAGAAAAGTGACTTAAATTTGGTGTCTAGGTAATATTTCTGATACTGCTTACTGCTTGCTTTGATTTTCTAAGTAGATAACGTGGATAATTTTCTGTGGGGTTATAGGTAGAGTGCTAAATCACTAAATATGTTTCGATTGGGTTGATCCTGGGTGGATGCTTAACTCCAGAGCTGTTGCTGGTATGGTTCCCCTTGTGTGCTGGAGAGCCATGGAGGAAGGAGTGCAAGGAGGAAGGGGAAGCTTGTCTGCCCACCTGTCAGCAGCAGCCATGGAGAAACTCTCCTCTTGCCGAACCAGCAAAGCAGCCCCAGCTGAGGAGCAGGAGGTGCACACTGTGGGCGATGCCTTCTGTGCAGGGTGGCACAGTGACAGCAGAAATGCTGAGTGTCCAGCTCTGGGGAAACAGGACTTCGAGTTACCTCTCTCTGAAGAGATAGCTGAACTCTTAATTGAATTTGGTGGCTCACTGGAAATGTGAGTGGCTGATGCTGGAGTTGGCAAGAGATGCTGAAACTGAGCTCTTCCAAGGCTTCCAGAGCATGGGTGTCAGTAGGTTATTTCCAGGTGGGTGTTCTGCATTGTGATTGCTGAGCACTGATAAGCCACCAGCCCAACTCTGAGTGCAAAGATGCTTATTTCTTAGGGAGAGGGTGATCAGCCAATACCCTCTAGAGTGTGTATACAGTGACTAGTTCAGACAGCTCCCATCTCTTCGGGATGCCTCTGCCAGACAGCAGGTTCTGCTGCATCAAGTGACTGGACATCTAGATCCTCTTTTGATTCAGTCCCACAACTAGAAAGTGTGTAGAGTCTGTGTTATATTTTTTTCAGCTTCCAAAGGAAGTCTGGTTCCAAAAAGGACATGATCTTGCAGACTTTGGAAAGTACATATTATTTTGATGCCCTTCAGTCATTAGAGTCTGCTTCAGTGACTGATTCTTCTGACAGGTAATTTTGTGGTAGCTCACTAAGGATCTTTTTCATCTGAGCATGTAAAAGGACAATATTGAAGCACCCGGGGCTTTGCCAACCTTGCTAGGTCTTCCATAATATAGTAATAACCTGAGCAGTGTCTCAGAAACTAAAAACAGCTGTATTTGCTGTTTATTTTTTAAGCCGGTATGAGATGACATGCACTGCATGTGCCTTTACAACAATTTTATTGCAAAAGATATAGAAATTTATGGTGATAAGCTCAAAATAGCTTGTAGGTGTTACAGAAGGAGTTCTGCTGCTTTCTTCAAACAAATATACCTCTTTGAATATTTATCTATATATGTAAGTTATCTTGGTTTTTTTAATTACACAGTATTTAGAGACTTTAGTAGGCGACAAGTAATTTGATTGCTGTGAAAGGTAAAGGTTAAAGAGGAGTGTGTTCTGTGATTGCTTTTCTCAATGGAAGGGTATATTCTTAAAAGTTTTGAGGCTTCCACTTAAGTTTACAGTGTTTATGAATAGGACATCTAAGCTGAGACAGGAGTTGGATTAAACCACTTCCATACTTAGAGTTTTGACAATTTCAGGATCCTCCCAAGACGTAAATAAAAATGGAGGAAACAAGCACCATAGCTGTTCTGTAAGCTTAAGATAAACCATTTGAACAACAACAGAACCTGGAGTGCCCTTTATAAATGCTTGACAAAAGACACCTGTGTAACTTTCCTGTGAAAGAGCATTTGAAAGTTTAATGGCATTGCTTGAAGTTTAAGCTTTAGGAAAAAATTATATCCCGTGTGTGTATATCCCTTATGCGCATCCTAAAAAACGTGTGCTCTAGCTGTTCCTAATGTCTCAGCCATTACTGCTGTACTTTTGGCAGAGCACAAGTGAAACATCGGGGAGTCTCTGCAGGGTACCAATCTTTGGTGCTGCAAGAGTACATTCAGTATGGAGAACAATATGTGGTGGTGATCTGCTGCATTAAAAATTAAACCATGGCATTGACGGTAACTGTAAGTTAGGATTTAGGCCTTTTTCTCAGGTAATCCCAAATCAAGCCCCAAACAAACAGGTTTTCAGACAGTAAATCTGATCTCTGAAGTGAAGTCCCCAGTAAATTCATTTTATGGGTTTGGGTCCAACCCTTGCAATGTCCCTTGCTGACAGAGACACATGTGTTCAGCAGAACGGTAGTAAGGAGCTGGGTCAGGAGATGGGGGGTATCAGCAACTGCTCTGCTCATACCTAACTCTCCATCCTTAATCATTTTTTCAAGCCAAGAAGCTATTGCTGTAAAGTGCAGCAGCACAGATTAGTGGTAAAAAACTCTGCATACAAATATATTTGTGGAAGCTGACAGTGTCCTGTGCTTTCGATCTGGGTAGAGTGGTTGAATTGATGATACCCAGTTAAAACTGGAATTTAATGTTTCTTCTAAAGGGGAAGCGATGAACTTTCACTGTGTGAAACCACTGTTTCATCCAGAATTGGTTTTGAAAACCTCTCAAGTGGACCCCAGCCTGGCTTATATTACCACACCAGGGGGATCATGCAGAATCTACTCTTTTTATTAATTTGCATTATGCTTACGTAGTTGACAGGTTTTGAGCTATTTCAGTCATATTTCCAAACTTAACGATTTAAAAATTTGTGTTACTTTTGCTGATAAAATGAGTTTCCCTTACGGCAATTGAATTAAAATTTATGTGGCTAATAAATACCTTGGCTCATGCTTATTAAAACTATAAATGCTGTTAAAAGCCTGATTTGCAAGTAATATGGCAAATTTGAGTTTTAATTTCTTTCCATTTCCTGTTAGTTCCACAAGCCTGGCACAGCATAGCTTTGATTGCCGTAAGGAGTGTGAACACTCATGTTTTTATTGGCTCCTTTGATAACTTTGCTTAATGAACATATTTTCTTAAATGATACTGAATGGAACATAACCAGCAACTGCTGCTTCCAAAATGAAATGCAGTTCTTTTGGTCCTTGTAGTGTGTCACTCCTCCCACAAGGACTAGTGACATGGGTGGTTCTCCACCCAAGAAACCACTGTGTGTTCTGACTGATCCAGGGCTGTAGTAGGTACATTTTCAAATCAATCCATAAAAAAGAAGTCCTAAATTTGAAGGGGACTGTCTGTAAATGCTTGAAATTCTGCTTTTCCCAGTGTATAATACAGAACTTCAGATAATTCCCTCTTAAATCCTGTAAATGGCTCTTGAGTAACTCTCCTCACACTAGAGACTGCTGTTCTGAGTGGTGGTTTAATGGCAGAGTGATGGGTCTTAAGTGCTTTTCTGATTGTGAGCAACTCAAACCCACAATTTTTCTCAAAGAATCTCCTGTGTCCTGGCAACACTCCTGTGGTCTAGCAGGCCTTGAACCACCCAAGAGTGAAGGATGGAGTTGAGGGAGAAAGACACTTCTCAAGATCAAGCATTAATGCAGTGTTGGAGGAGACTAGATTCCAGTTCAAAGTTTTACTGGGATTGGCTCAGATATATAGGGTCCTGGGGCTTGACATTTTCTTCTAACTTGCTTTCCAGTTTCTCAGAGTTTGGGTAAATCCTATTGCTTGAGTTTACACTCGCTAAAGCTTAGCTTACTGACAAGACAGCAGTATGGAGAGAGTACCTGCTTTTAAGAAGGTACTCAAACTGAGTTGTGTTCCCCCTCCATAAAAAGCATCTGATATTTGAGCCCTGATCAAATATCATACACATCTGTGTGTCATGTGGTGGGCAGTGGCACATGAGGTTTTTCTACCACAGCAGCTCAGCAGCCTGGACACTCCCAGAAGGGACCTGGCCACTCCAGGGAGCAGGTGGCTTATTTTAAGGAGCTTGCGTGCGTCCAAAGGTGAGAATTGGGCAAGCTGGGGCTCTATGCTGGAAGCAGCTCTTCAAGCAGCTGCAGTTATTCACTCCATGTTTACTGCCTCCTTTGCTATCCATCCAAATCAGAGTTTCTGATGTCTGCAAGGGAAAAAAAATAAAAATCAACAGTCTACACAGAGCATTATCATGCATAGGGACAGAGCTGCAATCAACCTTGCTGACTGGAAAGTGCCAGAGGGAAACACCTCCAGTGTTTCTTGACCTGAGGGCTGGCATTATTCCTGTGGCACTTGGTGTGCCTTCAGCACAGCACCCAAGGGTTCTGCCTTGCTTGAGTCCATCAGTTCCGAGGCTGGGAATTAAACTCTGTGCAAATGTTTTGGATGAGCTGATTAACATAGCGGTAGAGGTTGTCAAATTCATCCACAAAGAAGGAATGTTCCTTAGCAGGGTCTGATGCAATGGCTTCCAGTTCATCTGGGGCTGCCCAAGCAACTCCAATGGAATAAGCAATGACCCCTGGAAAGAAACCCAAAGTTTAGAATAAGCATAGAAGTTTTCATTGCATTAAATCTTATTTAAGAGCAGTAATGCAAATGTAGTTCCCAGGCCACTAAAAATCAGGCAGTGAGCTGCAGTGCTCTGTGTATAAAATGGGTATTTTCAAATAGGAGGAAAGCTCTAGCTTGTGATTTGGAAGTACCTTTTGCCAACAGCAAAGGTTTAAACAATAGTGAAGCTTTTGCTCTGGGTCTAAACAACAGTGAAGCTTTTGCTCTGGGTCTAAACAACAGGCTCCTGAACAACAGGATCTTGTTCCAGTGCAAATGTGTTGGAAGATATATGCCTATCTTCACTAGAAAGCCAAAGGAGTCCTGTGTTGCTAAGGCAGCAAAAATCCCTTGAGATCTCCTAGACACAGCTGCATTTGTGATGATTTATAAGTTTTTTTTTCTGAAGTTCCTTATTCAGCTATTAAACAGATGATGATCTTGTTGGAGCTCAGTGGGACCCCAGGGACAAGTACTACTCTTCCTTCATCAGGTTTCATCCAGTGCCTTCAAATCATAGGAACTGCATTTATCTGACCTGGATGAGTGCTGAGGCATGAGGGGAGAGCAGGCAGTGATAGAAGACCTTACCATTTTGGTGAGCTGCCATGGCTGGCACACTGACATCATCGTAAGACCTGCCATCTGTGATGAGAATCATGATCTTCCTTTTGTTGGGTTTGGACTTGCTGAACAGCTGCTCTGAGGCGTAGCTGATGGCTGCTCCCGTGCTGGTGCCCCCACTCCAGTAACTGATCCTTTTGATGGCATTCAGCACGTCCTGCTTGGTGCTGTGCTTGTCAAAGCTGAACTCCAGCCTCTGCTCGTAGGTGTACTGCACCGCTCCGATGCGCGTGTCGGTGTCTGAAATCTCGAACTCCTTGCTGATGTTGGCTACGAACTGGAGGAGCGTGCGGAAGTTGCCGGTGCCGACGCTGCTGGAGCCGTCGATGACGAAGCCGATGTCGGCAGAATTGAGGCACGTCTTGCTGCAAGCCAGCTGGTCGGTGTCACACACTCGCTTCACCAAGGGCTGCACCACCTTGTGGAGGCTGAACCAGCTGGGCACGTTGATGGAATAGAAACCGCTTGTCCTGCACACTGCCTGCAAGGCAACACGAGGATAAATGCAATGGAAGTTCACTCTGCCTGGTTTTGCTGGCGTATGTAGCTAAATCATAAATACAGGCTCCTGGAAAGAGCAATGCTGGAGTCTGAAATGGCCTCTCCTGCAATCACCATCTGCTTCCCTGGGAAATGATGTCATCGTAACATCACAGATACTTGTGGAATGTGACAGTTTTTCCTGCCTTTTTTTTTTAGAGCCGTGGGATGGAGCTGATATTATAGTACTGAGAGAACTCTAATAAGCAAGTTTTCCTCCTGTCAAGGTTTTTACGTGAGTTATATTGTTCATGAGAAAAGCATCCGAATTACAGAGCTGCTCTTAGCTTGGCTTCCATGGACATTGGAGGAGCCTGTGTGCTTGCCAAGTGGCAACTTCAGCTCCCATCATTCAGAAAAACAAGGAAGGTTTTGCCTGCTGACAAGCCCTACTACCTTGAAGTGAAACCTGGGGCTTAAGGTGAGGATAACTTGATTCATATCCTTCTAAGCAGAAAAACCCAGGCTCATTGTGTTTGCTCTGCCAAATAGAAAAAAGAAAAAAAAATTAAAAAAAAAAAATTGACTTTTAAAAGTCAATACTCAAAAGGGCCCAGATCTGTGGGAGGCTTCTATAGGGTTAGTGAGAGTCAGGTGAGCATGGGTAGGAAGTAGGGCTGGCACAGAAGAGGATAAGAGGACGTGGGAGAAGTCAAGGGATGGAAGAGGGGAGTGATGCAAACAGGCTGGATCAAATTGTCTTTGGCTTTAACACTTTTTAAATGCCAATTCCTCAGTTCTGTGGATGAGAATATTTTGTTAAGCCAGGCTTTGTCTATCAGCTTTGGGATGGTCTATGTATGTATGACTGTTTTGAAAGACCAAGGCACTGGTCTTGACTTGAATAAAGCCTAACAGCTCCAAGGGAGCTCCATTCTGGGCTCCTCCTGCTCTCATTTGTTCTTCTTACTGTCTCACTTCTATTTTAGCGTTACGATGCAGCAGTATCAAGTCACCATTCCCTCCTTACCTTCCCGTTCTGAGCCCACTCTACTCTCACTTCTGCTGTGGCCCTGGCAGGTTTGCAGAGACTCACTGTAGCTTTGCTCTTTTAAAAACGTTAAATGCAAATGAGACTACAATCCAATTACATGCTGACCAGAGACAGCACAGCTCTTTGGAGCAGCTCTGAAACTCATGGGAGATTATTTCATGGCAGAGCAACCCAGCTCAGATGGAAATCTATTTTCTGAAAATACCAGATAACAACCCTGTTTCCTAAGCCCAGCCTGGTCTGCCACTTGGTAGATATCTCCTGCCCTAACTGGGTGCCAGCTTGTCCTGAAGCACTGTTGATCAGACAGCTGGTGTTGGTGCCAAATACAAATCAATCAAGGCTCTCATTCTCTTTTTTTTTTGCTGTACATGGCAGGGTTTTACCCTTTTTCCAAGAGCTACCAGTAAGTCCATAGCAGCAGAAACAAATAATTGAAAAAGAACCTTCATCAACAGTGGAAAGAGAATGTTTGAGTTAACCAGTATAGGTGAAAAACCAGGCTATGCCTATGTTGAGACTGTGCCAACCTTTGCTTGTGTGGGACCTGTTTGAAGATGCAACATTGACGTTAGGCTGACAGGGCTCCTCACCCTTTCCCTAGTGGGAGATGCACAGCAGGAGGTTCGTGGAAAAAAACAATTCCAAATTGCTCAGGCTGCAATTGTACTTTGTCATTCTGCTCTGTATTTGGAAAACTGCTTGTCTCAGCAGAACTGCAGGTGTGTGTCAAGGTTTAGTCAGTCAATAGACATTTACTCAATGATGCACCTCAAACCAGAACTTTACTGACTTCATCCCCTTTCTGACTTCAGCATTACTGCCTGGTTTTTGTACAGAAAAACTCAAGATAGTACGTACAAGAAGGAAAAGAAATAACCATATGTGGTAAGAAGGAAAGTAAAATGGCCTGAATGAAGTAGTTTGGAAAATTTAGTCAGAGCCAAGCTCCTGGTCAGAGTCAGCCCACTAAGTACCTTGTCCACAAAGTTCGGTTCAATAACATTCTGCTTTTCACTTTGAGCAGCTGCTTCAACAGTGACAAAGAAAATGTTGATCCCTGATTCTCTGGCCAGCCTGGAGGCCTCTTCCACTCGGTCGGTCGGCCACCCATCCACCATCACTACAACCACATTGGGTGCTCCACCTCGGTTTCCATTAGCATCCAAAAAGAAGTTTTTGTTAACAAATGAAAGTGCCTTCCCTGTAATAGAAGAGGAGTTGAGGAGGAGTTATGAATCTGAAAGGACTCTGTCTGATAATATCCCATGAAATAGTAGGCAGAGAGCTGACTCAAGTGTTGGAGGCTGCTGAGAGCTGGGGAAAGCAGTTTCTGTGGCTGTGTGAGCAGGAGGGGAGGCCACTGCTACTGGTGCCAGTGCTTCCTGAGCCTTCCTGCACTGAACCCCCTCCCTATGCTCCAGAGAGGCTGGGGGTGATGAACTGGGTTAGCAAGGATCCCCAAAGTGTTGATGGGAACTGCCTTCAAGGAGACAGGTATGTTCTGTCAACTTGTGATGGATTTGCAGTGCCCTTGATCAAAACATGCTGGTCATGGTAGGAGCAGTGCTCTCTTACCAGCCCAGCCCTAGCACTAAGCACTATTTGGTCACAGCCTCTGCATCATGTGAGGAGTTGTGGGCTTGCTACAGCCCAGGCTCCAAAGCTGTCTCTGAGCTGAGGATGTGCAAGCAGCCCCATCACCTACCAACATTGGAAAGTCCCCCTTTTTGTTGAATTTTCTCAATGGCATTCCTTAGATCCTTGGAGTTGGCATAAGTTTTCAAGTTAAATTCAGTGGAAGGTTCATCACTAAAAGGAGAAATTGGAGCAAATGTCAGTGTTTTGCTTCACATAAACCACAAAAGCCGTAGGACTGGTCTGTGCTACCTGGCTCCTGAGTGCAAGCCGGAGTGAGGCCTTTAGCACGTATCGGCCATAGAGCTACAGGTGCCAGGGTGTGCAGTCGTGCCCTGCGGCAGTGGGAAGGTCTGGGAAGCTCTTACCCATACTGAACAATGCCCATCAGAGGACCAGCCCTGCCAATGCCAAGGGCTTGAGCCACGCTACCGAGGAACCGCTTCTGGAGCTGAAAGCGGCGTTTGCCAATGCTCCAGCTCCCATCCATTAGGAAGGACAAATCAACCTTGCAATCTGAGGAGAGATAAAGAAACAGGGAAGATATTTTTAGTCCTTTCTGATTGCTGTGCTTCTTGTAAGCAGCAAAAGCCTAAAAAGTCTGCATCCAGTGACTTGTCCTGCTGCGTAAGCTCTACAAAAAAGCCTTTGACAAGGACAAGTCACAGCTGGGGGCTCAAGTCTGTCCTGCTCATTGGTAAACACAGTCCTTGACATGATTTTGTCCCATACAACATCTGAGCTTGGCTGTGTGACAAGAGGGCAAGAATCTTTTTGCAGGGGTCAGTCTGGGAGCACTGCATTTTGGGGGCCAGGGAGGTCAGCCCCACGGGAGCAAGCTGACTTGTATATCCTGTACCCTCAGAGCCACGGCTTGGGCTCAGCATGCTTTATTTGCAGCCCAGAGGTGACGGGAGTTTGCAAAACCAGCCATGGTGCTTGGATTTTGTGGTCTGGCCACCAGCAGAGCACAAACTAAGGGGATTTCCTTGGTGATGCTTTTGTGGACTTAATTGATATAATGGATGTAACAGGAACAGTTACTGTGTTAATGTTGCTCAGAAGGAAGTTCCTGAAATGTATGATGCCTGTGATGTGCCTCAGGGGAAGGACACCGTGGGATCTCTTCAAGACTATTGCAATCCAGGATTTCTGACAACAATCCTGACAACTCTGCACTTCTGAATGAGAATTGTTCAGAAGTGCAGAGTTGTCAGGATTGTTGTCAGAGATTTGTTCAGTTTCATTCTGGGCTGGAGCTAACATCATGGATGATGATTTTGCTTGGGATGTTCAGACTGAGAGGGGGCTGTTTTTTGCATGTTTTTGTAGCCTTTTACCCATGTGTGCAGCAGCAGCAGTGTGCTGTTGTGTGTTTCCTCTCTGGACTGAAAGCAATGTTCTACAAAAGGTATGCCTGTACCCAAACAAACTCTTCCCTTTAATCACACAGATGAACCTCATCTTTGTGCTTCTGCAAATGCTGTCTTCCTCATTGCCAGCCTGCTTTCACGTTCCTGCAAGTTAGTGGCAAAACATTCATCTTTGGTCTGCCATTGGGAGTGGGATCAAAATTTGGCTTAACTAGAGCGCTAATTAACATTTTCCCCCTCCGGCATCTGGGTCATCACCATCTCTCGATTTCCCTCTGATGATGCCTCCTACCAATCAGACTGTTCAAACTACTGCGTTTTAATCATTAGGTAGCCCGAAGGCTACAAAGCGCCAATTGTTCTTAGTGGCTTATGCAACTACCTCCCATCTCATTACCTTCAATTTTTTCTCCCATAGCTGTCTCTTTTTTCTAATTCTAATAATGCTGAATTACAGGAGCGTGACTGAGAACCGTGTCCGCTCACAGCAGATCATGAGGCAAGGTCGGGAACCCACAACAAATACCTCAATTAACAGCCAAGTTTTCCTGAATTTCTTGTCCTTCAAAGGGAACTACTTCATGGAATCTACATGTGGAAAGTGGGCAGTTTGTTAGCCAGCAGGGTCTGGGGACGCAAAGATTTACATACACTTAACAGACAGACTTGGTTTCTAGGGAGGATTCAGATTCGATGCTGGGACGGGACATGAGAGGGACTCTGCAAGAGCACAGACTAAAGGTGCTTTGTAGAGAGGTGAGAACTTTCTGATTTGCAGGGAGGCAAGATCTGAATTAGGGCTTTTAGGGTCCTAGAGTTATCAATGGGATGAAAATTTTGTTTCTGGTGTGACTTATTTCAGCTTAACTGCTGGAAACACAGCTGCCCTTGCTCGTGTCTCCACTGCATCAAGCTCTGCTTTCCTGCAGTGCAATGGGGTCTGTAGGGCAGAGCCTTCTGTTTTTCTTCTTCTTTCCCTTATTTCTGTATCAGTTTTGGGTGTATTTGATATCTTTGATAGGGAAAAGAATACTTTAAATATTAAGAGGAGTGCCTGGGAATACATAGAGGTTTAGTTCAGTAGTTACTGTAAAGAGTCCAGGCAATGTTCAGCTGCCCAAGGAAGGGGAAGAGATGACCCAGGCACTGTTGGAAGGGTGAAGCCCCCTCTTTGGGGTGGTTTCTAATGAAGAGGTGGCAGGTGACCCCATCTCTCCTCTCAGAACTTGCTTTCTCTTTCTCTGCTACTTTGGGCCTCATCTAAAGATGAGTTAATGGGTAAATCTGCCTTTGTAGAGGGCTATAGAAGATTTCCTTTTCAGAGTAGGGGAACCTACATTTTCCTCTCTGAGCTTGAAGGGTCCTTGGTGCTCCTTCTGCATCCTCTCTCTCCTGGCTGTGGCAGGTGTCAGGTCCCTTTCTCAGGTGGTTTCCTTCTTTCCCTCCCACCCACTGCTGTGAGAAGGGTGCCTGCACACAGCATCGCCATGGGAGCCTGCTCTGGTCAGCAGGGCTCGCTCATCTAACCCTGGCTGCAGCACACTGGATTGCTGTCCTCTGCCACCAAAGTACTTGAGTGAAGAAGCTCTGCACCATGGGAGCATGGAGCTGATACTGCCCAGGAAGAGGTGGTGGGGAGCAGCTGCCCAGGTAAGCTAAATTTTGGCTGTTATTTCCTTTCCTCTAGAAGCAAAAACCAATTATGTGTATAAGAGGGGTCAGTGGAGAGTGCTCACTCTTTCTCTGCAAGAAAGAAAAGCGTTTTCCTGGTTTTTCTTAGCCTTTCTTGAAAACTTAACTTTGGCTATTTAATTTGAATGCATTCTTAATTCGCTTAATTATGAAGTTAATTCTGAAGTACATACTCTGATTCCCCTGGGAGATGGGCTCCAGCGGCTTCGGATTCAATTCTTCCTTTGAACTGAAGCCTAAAGAGAGAAAGGAAAGGATCTATCAGTGTGTGCTGGTGGCTGCCCTTGCTCTGTAAAGAAACAGACAACAGGGTGACTGCAGAGATCCCCTGGCCTGAGGATTGATGTGGGAGAGAAACAAGGATGAGGAGGCCATCCTTGGAGCTTACCCTTTTTCATCTCTGTCATTCCTGGGGGAAAACAAGAGCAGAGACATTTCTGGGAATGCCATCAAAATCTCTCCTAGCCCCAGCTTTGAGGTGCTCTCCTTTGGGAGTCAGTCCCCTAACTGCAAGGGCTTGGGAGCATCGTGCACAAGTAGTGGGCTCCTCAGGAGCAGAGGCTGGTTTTCCCCTGAGGACCAGCACTGCCACCCCACTGGCTCACTGTGCCTCACAATGAGCTGCACAACATCTGAAGTGGATGAGCAACAGGTTTATCATGTTGTTGTCTGTCTGGAGGGGAAGTCACAGGCAGAGACTCACTCCATCTCATTACTGCTGGGGAAGCCACAGCTCCTCAGGTGCCCCCAGAGGTCTGGGTTATTTTGCAAAGCACAAAAGAGACAGGGTAACAGAGAGCTACGGTAAAGTCAAGGGAAAGCCTCATGGGTCACTAGTGGATTCTAGCTCAGGACCCAAGTGAAGTATTTGGGTGGTAGCAGCCTTGAAAACATGAGTTGATGTCCTTGTGAAAGGTTCTGACTCACAGGGCACCATCATGCTGGCGTCAGAAGGTCTGAAAATGCTGAACTTCACTCATGACTTGAAAGTCTGGCAAGACTCTCCTACAGTCCAGCACCTCCTTTCCAAGCAAGGGCAAAGAGCTGTTTCTTTTCAGTACAGCATGACAAGATTAAGAGGATTTAGCTGAGATAATCCTCAGAAGAGGCAGCAATGATCAGACAAGCTACAAACCGAACACTCACCAAGAAAGCTGTTGGTGTAAACAACAGCAGATCAGCTTATTATTTTTGTAAACTGCATGTTAGATTTTATAAGAAAGGTAGGAGGAAGACTTCCTTAAATCTGCATCACCAAATAAGTCGAGAAAAGACTACAGACTTCAGATAAACAGTGAAAAGGTAACTTTAGAAAGTGTGAGCTTTATAAAGAAAAGTATGAGAAATTACTAGATACCACAGAGTTTGTCTCTCCACAGCAGCCAGCCATGAGCAAGCCAAGCATGAGAGAGTATCAGTGTATCTAAAGAGACATCAGGGAAGGTCACCACCTAAATATGATGGGAGGTGTAATAGCCTAAGCTGGTTGCTGAAGGTATTAAGGACCAAGCCATAATAATGCAGAGTACTGTGAAGAAAATGGAGGGAAGTACCTGCTCCATCCCCCTCTGTAACTACTCCTGTTTCTATTCCAGTTAAGTCTGAAATCCACCTCTCATTATTGTCAAGTACAACCTTTTTTTGTGTCCTTCTAGCTGCATGCTGAAAGCTGCACATGGTTTTGGGTCAGGGGCCATGTTTGTATTAAGTCTGAGTATACAGTACCTGGTGTAAAGCTGACCTGATTGGTACCTGATCCCTGCTGGGAGGCTTCAGCACACAGCAGCATCCGTACCAGACAGGAGTGCTTTGACTTCTCAGTTTGAAATTCAGCTGCCAGTGAAGAATGTTTCTACTGCAGGGACTAAACAGACCTGCTAATAACAGCACCAAAGCAATGATTTCCCTCTGCTTTGCTTGTCCCCAGGCATCTGCTGTTGCCTGTTGCTAGAGCCAGGACGTGGAGCTAGCTGGGCTTGGCTTTGTATGGGAGCCGTGCCCTGTGAGGGAATTAGGCAAAAGGCACAAAGAGTTGCCCTACTTTGTTCAGGGCAAGGGTTGGTGATTGCTTTGTGTACTTTGTTTGATAATTTCTCTGCTACGTCTGGCCGGGTTAGGAGAGCCCCAGGGCTGCTGTTGCTTTTTGTCACTGTGTATGTGGTGCTGTGGTGCCTGCAGACCCCCATGCAGCCCCTCTGGGCTCCTGCCCAAAACTTTGGACAGGATACTTTCAGGACTCGGAGTAGGAGCTTTCCACCCCTCTCGGCACTGGCTCTTGTGACAGAAATGCCTCTCTCCCACAGTTAGTGGAGCTGGCCCTCTTGTGCCAGAGCAGGCTAGATGCATTCAAAAGCAGGCTGGCAAGCCACGCTTCCACTGGCTTCATCTCTTATGGCTGGAGCTGTAGTCCAGCACATTGCTGGCTTATGCCTCTTGCACACTGGGGATGAGCTGCCAAGCTAGGAACAGGGAAGAGTGCACCTAGTATTGTGTATTTGCCCATGGGAGCCCATTTGTATGGGGGAAACACCAGCAGGGAAAGGCACAGTGGTGGTGCTGAGGCAGCACTCCCTGAGGCTGGCCACTTGTTCCTGACTGAGGAAAAATGATGTGAAACAGGAGTGACACCAGTTCTGTCCAGTGATATCTGCTGCAGGAAACATTTCTGACCTCTCTCAGACCTGAAGGTTTGCTGACAGAGACCAAACCCGCCTTTGAAGGAAGGTAAAACTTGTGCAAGTTTATGGTTAGTTTATCTGATATGGAAGTTGAAGGGAACATGACTTGGCCATGCATGTCACATGGATGACAATGATTGGGGTTTTTTCTTTAAAACCTGAAATAGTCATCAGCTTGCCTATATTCTTGTACAGGCTTTAATTACACAGGCACATAATAGTTCCTCAGCAACAAACCAAAGCCACACTTCATCCTGCAGCCTGCACACTGCATACCTCACATGTGCCAGCTTAGTGTCCCATATGTGCAGTTCTCCCCCACCTTGCCTTATTTGCAGAGCAGAAAGTAGGTGGATTTAACACTGTAGTGAAATTAGAAATTAACATGTGCCATCCATTTTAGCAACTAAATTGTATATGAAAGATAATTCATGGTTAGCTCTTTGCCTCACGCATTTATCTGCATCCTATACAATCCATATTCTTTTCCCAGGCATACAGCTGACATTAGCTTTGTCACTGTGGTAAAAACTCAAGCGTAGGCAGTGCAGCATTTTTAATTTTTATTTGCCGGTGCAATTATCAGTTCTTGAAGGTTGTTGGTCAGCTGGCTGATTTGTGCTTAGTGGAACAATAAGGTCACCCACCAAATACTCTTCCCCGACTAATTGGGGAGGTGGTCAGTCTCTATGGGCCTCCCTGTTCTGCCAGTCCAATTTAATGTTGGTATTGCCATGGGAATTTCAACTCACTGCATGGGCAGTCTACGCCATGCTAATTAAAGTTCCCTTCACTGATTGTTACAGCTGTCCATACTGATTAAACTTCCCATTCATTTAAGTAAGACAGCAGCGACTATATCCATGCCAGAAACCACTCCTTTGAAGTGACAATCTGAATTCTAGTCTGTGCTGGCCCTTCAGTTGCTGTGACACTATTAATACAACATCCCTTCCCCCATGCCCAACCTTTCATTGCATTTAATGCAATCTGTCATTTTCTGCCTCGAAATATCTGTCCCTCGTGCTGTAGCTTTTCCTGAATAAGCACACTAATGGCATTGAAGTGAGAAGAGTGTTCAAGGGAATAGCCTTTACAAGGGCCACGAGCACAGCCCTCTCCAGCAACAAACTGGTGGTGGGAAAGGCCTCTTGCATTGGATGGTCAGGCCCCTTGTAAGAGGGAGAGTTACCACATCATGAATTGGTAGGGGTCTTGTGTAGTCTGCTTCTAATGGTCCCAAGGAAAGGGAGCTGTTAAACATGTAGAATCTGCAGCTGGGAACTGCTTCTGAATAAGAGTTGCACAGGTCTTGGTCTTATAGGTTACTAGAGCCTCTTACAAATGTCGGTTTGGTTTTTTTTCCTTCACCAGTACTCAAAATATTCTTATCTCCATATTGTCAGTTTTTAAGGCTAAAATGTCAGAAAATTTCAATGATGTTCATTATTCTTTGAGTTTCTTTTCTTTCATTATTCTTTTCTTATCTGAATATCTTCCCTAAGTACATTGACATCAGAATAATCTGTCATGTTCTTCACTGATTGCAGCTCTAAACTGTGATATCAGCTGTGGCATTCCCAAAATACCTTCTCATTTACAAGTGGATTTCAGTAGCTAGAACCCCTTTCCTGTAGTGTAGCTACCAACTCTTTCCAGAGCTCCTGTCTTCTGCTCCTGCTTTAAGCAGGAACTCAAGACTGACGAAAGCACAGAATAAGATGTAAACAACATACTTATATTTTAAATGGTGTAATTACTTCTTAGAAGGAGACTGTTATCACCAGTGTCATTTTCCTGCTGAATAAACAGATTTAGCTTTTCCCATGTATGATGGAAACCACTTATTCCCAGACTAGTTACTAGATGCTTTAAATGTTTACCTGTGTCAAAAAGGCTCAGTCCAGGTTTCCATGAGTCTGTTTCCATTGCTTTCACACATGAAAGAGAAAAAAAACTATTACTGATAATAGTGAAAATACTAGAGATTACAAAGTTGTGACTCAATTTAGAAAGGTCAGTTCAGACAATAACTTACACGAACAACTTAGGAGCTGAGGAAATGAGTAAACCTGAGAACCTTTATGTGTACATTTCAAGCCATAATTAGGAGCCTTGTACCACTGCCCTCAGAACACTAACCTTTTTTAAGGTTTTAAATACACCTCTTTAGATCTGTTTTGGTCTTGTTCCTCTAAATTGCCTTGATACTGAGGCACTGACCTCAGTATACTTTTGTTTGATTTAGGTTGTTTTTCACTGAAAATCTGCAAGTACCTCTCACCTACAGATTTCTCTATCCCCTCAGCCTGTCAAAACACAAAGAAGTTGTCTAAAATTTCCTTGCCACTTACTAGGCATGGATAACTTCATCAAAATTTCTGCCCTTCTAAATAAACCTCAAAATGTCTTTGGTTTTGGAACCTGCTGAAAGATGTTCCCAAAAAGCAATGTTTTGCTCTGGGTTACAGCCAGATGGATGCCCTTGCAGCTGACTAGGAGAGAAACAGTTCCTGGGAATCCCAAGAATAGCAGATTTAGCTCTATTGAAGACCCAACAGGCTCCACAGAGCTGGTGTGCTCTTGACCAGAAACAGTGGGTGAACTACAATGTAGGCTTTGAAAAATTATGCATGGGCTTGTAGTGTCCCCTAGCCTAGAGAGAGCACTGCCCTTGTCCTTAGGTTGCCTTTCCCATGAGGAGCTATCAGCTTCTCTTTGGGAGGGAGACTTGTTGGATGAGACTGATGGCTGGATAAGATGTGTGGTCTCCCTTAGGGCAGGAGGAACCCTGTCATGTTTCATTGCTAAAGTGATTTCCCTCCTTATGCTGAGCACTTCCTAAACACCCTATGAAGGATCTAAAAACTGAGGAAAGTGAAGGGCTAAGTCAGTCGTGATGCACACAAGTTTTTTGTGATTTTGCTTAGGAGGAGAAGTAGGGTAAAGGAAAGGCAGGCCTGAGTAATGAGAAAAGAAACAAGCGGAAAACCAGGAGGAATATTCCTATGTTCTGGTAATGTTTGCCAGTTTTATACATCCTTCAGCAGTGTCATGAAGAAATGGCAGCGACTGGAGCTAGGGGTTGCAGAGCAGGTGGACCCTACCCACAGAGAAGAGCTCATTTGTTCCTAGAGTGGCCAACATATTTCTTGAATGCTGTCACTGAGAAAAAAAAATTTCAGTGAAACCAGTTTGTGAGTAGATAATCTCCAAAGGCATGCCTCCCCCACCCAGGGTGGAGGAGCACCCAGTGACTGTGAAAAAATAAGATTCATATGAAGCTGCTTTTCATCCCGACCAGCTGAAAAACAAAACAAACAGCCAAAGAGCAAATTACGAAAAATGCACTTCTTGAGTCTTCTGTACAAAAATGCTGCTGTGTGAGTTGCAGTGGTAAACCTGTTTAAACCAGCAGGAATGGTGTGGCATGTGGAACCAGCTGAGGGGCTGCATAATGATTTGCCCATCTTTTCTCTTCTTCATGTGTAGGAGTGTGAGCTGAAGGATGGCAGCGATGGAATGTGCCCATCTCGTGTGTCACAGGTTTGTTTCTGCTGCCACCTCACTGTCAGGGAGTACCCTCCGAAACCAGGCTTCTTTAACATCTGACTGTTTAAGCTCAAAAAAGACAGAGAGATGCTGAAAAAGACTGGGTTTTGTCAGCAGGAGCAATGCTGAAGTTTTTCTAGATTAACAACTAACAACTTCTTCAGCTCAGATGTCCACAGGTACTCTAGTGTGCCCAAATCCCCATGGGTATGAGCTGTTTATTCCTTCTTCAACCACTCTTCTTGGTTCACCCATTTAGAACTTCCTGTGGTGGTTAACTATTTTAATGAAATCAAATGCAATATACCAAGGATTTGCAGTAGGTGGCTGCAAATATGCAAAATATACATCTTTTTGAGAGACCTGTTAGTACAAGCAAAAGCTCTATTTTTTGCATGTAGTCTTAGACATATAATAAAGAAAGCTGTCCATGAAATGCATATCTGAAAGTGAAATGACTATTTTTATAGTCATTTATATGACTATTTTTTACAGACCTAGGGCTTTTTTTTCTTCACTTGTAGATGCCCATAAAAAAAAATCAGGGTTGATTTTTGAAATACTCCAACACTGGTCTCTTTAAAAAAAACAAAGACACCACCACCAAAACTGTTCAGTAAAATTACCTTGAAAAACAGTCTTGAAAACTCCTGGCTAAGTGAGTATGGGATTTCAAGAGAGTTAATGTGCACTGCACAAATAACTGGTGTGTTGGAGGTGTTTTCCCAGCACACCCTTTTGGTAACCTGAGCCGATGAGAGGAAGTTCCTCGATGTCGCAGCCAAACCCTCAGAACTGATCGCTGCTGTTTGCACACACTTGGTGGGATCAAGAAGAACCTGCCTTTCCAAGAAAGCAAGGACTTGTTTAGGAATTTTCCTTTGATTGTTAGAAAAATTTGCTGCTTGCAAGCAACACATCTGAGTTGCCACATTCTGGACTAAAAAAAGGATCAGGACTTAATAGGAATACAACAACTATGTGTTTGTATTTCTTTTCCTTCTTGTTCTTTGATGAAGAAAAGAGAATAATTTATGATGGGAAATTTATGCTTTGTAATCACTTTACGGTGACCTTGAGGTGCCTTAAGCAAATTAGATGGGGTCAAATGCTGATTTTGATTTAAGTAAGGCTCAGAAGTATTCTCCTGTTTTTCTGGCAAAGATTTGGCTAGCCTGAGAATTAGCCAGCATGTCCTTTGGTATGGATAAAAAAGTATGAGAAAGACAAACACAGATGGAAAACAGAAGGAAGAGAAAGAGATTGAAATGCAGTGGAGTAGAAAAGTGAGGGAGTGGAGTACATCTTCGGACAAGTGCATTTTAAATATACTGCAACTAGGTCAACTACAAATTATCATTTTAACTGAGAGATTGCTGGGTTAGATTACTTGGCTGGAATTATCCGGAAATACCTACTGCATAATAACATCCTCTAACCTCAGTGTGATTGACCGCTTGGCTCTTCCTGCCACAACACTCCTCCTGTGATTCCCAGTTCTCACCAAAGCCCTCAGGGCCCAGGGACACCTTCATCTGCTGGAGTCTCTCCCTCCCAGTGGGTTTGGTTGCCCATGCCAGAGGTCAGCACTAGTACAGCACAGCACTTGCCTTGGCCAGTGCTCTGTGTAAGAAAGGGCTGTGGGAAGCATCCGTGGGACAGCACAGGGGTGTGCGCCCTTGCCTTTGCTCTTTGGACCTGTCTTGTGCCTTGCTGTCTTGGCCCAAACCTTGTCTCGCTTACCTGGTGCCCTGCCTCAGCTGGTCAGAGCTGCCTCCTTGCTGGGGGCTTGCCTGGCAGCCTGGGCTGTTGGGTCATCCTGGGAACCACCACTGGACCTGCTCTGGAGCTGTTGTTGGGGGCCTGCAGGCTCAGTGCAGCCCTGCATGCCTTGTGCCACCCCAGCTCCCACCCCGCACCACACCCTGGGTGCTCTCTGACAAAATCTCTCTCTGAGAAACTCTGCTGTCCATCAAGGAAGAGTTAGTGTTTGGTATGCATGCTGAGAGCTCTGGAGCCCCTGGGAAGTTGCTGGAGGCCTTGCAAAGTGCCTGCTGACTGGGCTGCTTGCTGGGGAAGGATAAATTGCACTTCCAGGAAGAGAGAAGAGTACAGGCGATGTTTCTACCTTCAGTGTTAAAAGCAACTTCTACTTTCACTGTCAGCTTAGAGGTTTCTGGGAACCACAGGAACAGAAGGTTTAGCTCTATCGAAGACCTGATAGGCTGCACAGAGCTGGTTGTTTGTTTCTTATGAAGTGTTTTTAAAGAAAAATTTGAAACAATTTGTAGATGTTGATTCCCATGGCCTGAAACAACCAATCACCAGTGACTGAGCTTTTCTTTGCCTTTCCCTTTCAGGAAGCTGCTAGTTGGCATTCAGTGCATGAGTCTTGCTCTGGTCCTCCTCCAGGATGGAGGAAAACAATATGCAGTACAAGGGCTAGTTTGGGGTTGCTAAAACTACGAAAGAGAGTGGAAAATCTGCTGCTAGCAGTCTTGCTCACCCAGGTGGGCTGGAGAGCCGGCAGCCCTCTGGAAGGTGGCAACAGACTCTTGGTGCTGAACACCTGCATGATCCAACAAAGAGGCAAGAGGTTAAGTAGATGCCAGTGGATGCCAATGGGTGAGGAGAGAGAAGCAATGCCCCAAATTGCCTTTCTGCACATTTTCAAACCACACAGAAAAGGAAGATGGAAACTATGAATTAATAATGAAAAATAAAGAAAGAGGACTGAAAGAGGCTGGCAAAAGAGTTTAAATGTTAGCAGGTGCTGCACAGGGCAGCTATTAGCTGCTGCACTGGAACAATTGGTAGTGGGTCCTGGGATGCTGACCATGCTTAGGGCCTGTGAACCGAGTCAGGCATTAGTCCCCCAAACTTCCACAGACACAATGTTCGCCTCTCATTTTGCAACAGTAAATGTTATAAAAGACCTCTATAAATGATTTTAGACTACTGGTCTGAGAACAATTTTATGTTTAATCAATCTTGTTTACTTTTTTCCTTAAAGTTACACTATTGTCACGCAATGACCACTGTGATACCTTCTCTCACTGCATCCTGCTATGAACATGGTTAGGAGGGAAAAACAGTGCATTACTGCATGACTTGGTAAATGCAAGTGGTAGAAATATCTGTGGGGGAGGAAATAGAGGAGGATTGTAATGCCTTTACCTGTATTGTGTCGTAAAATATTCCTGTTACTTGCAGAAGTGGAAGTGCCTCTGAATGCTTTGAAAATATTATATTGGTTAGCACATGGAACTTAAACACAAGATTTTCTAGTATTTGAGCAGCATGAATCTACTGGTTGTTGTTAATTTAAACATACCTGTATTCTGTCCTCTTCCTTGTGCAGCCTGAACCTGTCCTAAGTAGACATCAAAATGGAAAAATGTGATTTATACCATATTTGGTTCAGGACTACTGCTACGTAGCTTTTTCACATAGTCTCACTTTAGCTGTCAGACTTAATGGTTCATATATAGAGTTGTCATTAATAGAATTTCTCAAATGCTAACTGTATATTTTGAGCCCACTTAAAAAAGGGTTATCTTGCTCTGTCATGCAGATTAGCCTTGTTAACATTCCCTTCAGTTATGGATATTACTTTTACGGGTCTCTGGTCTGCATTTAAAAGATCTGCACTTACTTCTGTGGTTTGCTTTCCCTTGTAATTTTCTTTCTCTCACTCACACTGGTGATCTGTGTTTATCTCTATTTCAGTACTATCCAATTGTCCTGGTTGTGTGAGGAAGGTTTTAACCCCAACCCCAAAACACCCCCCCAGACCAGATACTACCCTTTCTCCAGAGATTAAGTGGATATGAGCAAGCAGGCAGACTGTAAGTAACGAGACAATGGAGAAATAATGTGGGAGAATTCATGTGTCTAACATGTCTTCTATACATGTCTTTTTAAGGTGATTGGGTTATTAAATTTCCATTGTTCAAAATACTAAAGGCTCAAAGCATTTGCAGATAAAAACCATGTCTTTAATCATGCCTTTCATTTCGTTAATTATTCTTAAGGAGCCTGCTAAAAAACTTATCCTATAACAAGCCTTTATTCATTAGTTTTCCCAGAAACATTAATTCAAAAGCCCAGTGAAATCAGTGGGAATGTTCTAGCTGACTCTGTGAACGCTGGACAGGGGCCCAGGAGGTTATTTTATCAATAAGATGTCATCAATGAGACCATTTTGAAGGGTCGTCTCAAAAAACAGGAATGGCTGCTCCTTGGGAACTTGACATTGCAAAATTAGGTGACAGTAAGTAGCTTGTGTTTGACCCAAACTTGAACCTTCCAGGCCACTAGAAGCCCTTTGATGGGATTTCTAGGAGCTGTTATGAGAGACCTTGTAAACTCCAAATGCCAAAGAGATGCTGTTTATGGAAGTAACAGGCTCAACTGCCAAAACTGGCAAGGCTTTTAAACTCTAAGCTTGCAAGGCTCCAGATGGACCACAGCCATACCAGGCTGAGTATTCAGATTTCGGAGCTAAAAAACTCTGTGTGCAGCAGTCGATGTTGTATGGGATTGTGCAGGGCAGGCTTTACACATAGGAGATCAGTATGTGCCAAAGTGGTGGTAAAAATTAACTCTGAGTCTCAGCGCTCCCCTTGTTTCATGTTTGCCATGACTGAGCCCCAATGTGTATCTAACACTCTTTACAAGGTCAGTAGAAACAGAGTACAACAGAGATTACCTCAGTATCCAAGTATTTTATGCCACTTTTAAATTTTAATTGAATATTAGCCATGTGGATTTCTCTCTATGCACCTTTTACCTGTGCTGGGCTCTGGGGCTGCTCCCTCTTGCTGTACCTCCCAAAGGCACATTACCCCTATCCCTGCATAAGCTGGTTTCTGCCATGCTTTTTTTGGCTGGGACAAATGTGGTGGTCATAGAGGAAGAAAGGTTGGAATTGTTCTTCCAGGTTGCAAGGCTTGTTCTTCCTTCAAATCTGAGATGCTAGTGTAGCTGTGGCTTGTGAATGTATGGTTGTTTGAATGAAGCTCTGTGCAAGCTGGAGGCCAAGCCAGGACTAGGAGAAGTCTGTGACAAACTGGGGATGGACAGTCACCAGGCAAATCCCAAGAGCTAGGTCAAAAATAAAAGGAGTGGAGCAGAGAAATCTTGGTTGTGAGCAAGTGCTGTGGTGAGCAGGGAGGCGTGGAGGCAGGAAAGGATGGCAACAGCAGTTTACATGCAGTTTAGAGTAAACCTTGTAAATAACGAGAACTGATTTGAGAAGAAAAGGAGTTACTCTGTGCACAAAACATGCCTGGCCATCTGCAACTTGGCCAGCACCCTTGATGGGTTAAGTAGTCAAGGGTAACTTGGGGAGAAAGGCAGCATCCAAAAATAAACACGAGCTGTTCTCTCTAGTGCCAGGATGGAATGTTTGTCCAGTGCCTCCTAAAGGCAAGAGCCATACTGGTCTTCCTGCTGGAAAAGAGCTTTTGATGCCCTCTCTAGCACTTACACTACCATTGTCCCATGTCTTTTCAATACTTCTCTGTTTACTACCCTATAAAGTCACAGCTGGGGATGAAAGCTGTGTAGTGCACCATGGTAGGCAATGCCCAGCTTAGAGTCCCTGTCTGAAAAGAGATGCAACCATCGAACCCATCTGGATGCAGAGGGCAGGAAAGCACCTCACCTGAGGATGCCCAGGCAATCGCTGCCTGGTGCTTGGTTGCCAGCTCAGTGCTTCAACATGACACCAAGGATCATGACATGACTTGTGATTACAGTGGTCACAGAAGCACTGGATTTAGTCCCAGTCCTCATCTAGGGTCCAAGCTGCTGGGCAAGAAAGGATTGCTTGAAGAGCTGGGATGGGAAAGAACAAGTGAGTTTGTGGCCCTTGGGAGTGTGCTGGGTGTACTGCTGTTGGACAGAGGCAGAAGCCCTTGTAGGGCAGGTAGGAACCAGCTGTCATATGGCACACTAGTCACATTAGTGTTTTTTCATTTAGCAGTTTTGCCACTTCAAGTCTTCGAAGCAGGAGTCTTTGAGCAGAGTTGCCATTATTTTTCCTTTTACTCTTTGACAAGCAGAAGATTAAAGGGAAAGAACAGCAAGACCTAGGGCAGGGGTTTTGCCCCTGCTCTCATGTGATAACGTAATGTGCAGGTCTTGCTTTTCTTTTGCTCCTGTGAACTATTGCCAGAACCAGTGGCTGGAAATGGAAATGGTGTGTTCGTTCTGGCTGTGCTCTGTTTTATAGCTATTTACTTTTGAGGTATCTTCTGCAGGCAAACTATCAATGCACAGTGAGAGGTAGATCTGTGAGTCTCTGTGAGCCAAGATGGACAGGAGAACATTTGATGCTGTTCAGTCAAGCCAAACTCTGGTTAAGACCAATGACATCATCAGAAACTCTGACCTGAATAATGGAGTAATAACAGAATAATGAATAAAGGCTCCTCAGACAGAGAAAACTGATAAACTGCTTCATGTGTGGTCATCACATCAAAACTGTGTTCGTACTTTCTGTATTTTTTTGTTTATCCAGCTCTTTCAGAATCAAGAAGAGGTCAGGAGAATTCAGGAAGACATACATCAGGTACAGACATGCCGGACATTGTCCTAGAAATGAAGTCTGTGAAATTAGAAGTGGGTCTCCACCACTCCAGTTCGCAACAACATGTTCTTAGCTCTGATCACTTTAATATTTTGGGAATTAATTTATGGTTAGAACTTCAGTAAAGAAAATTGTGAAGAAAGATCGATCCAAATTACAATTAAAGGACCACTGAAAGTACTGGAAAATTTGAGAGGTTCTTGTTTGGTTTGTGGTCATTGGTTGGTTTTTTGTTCTGTTTTGTTTTGGTTTTTTTCAATTTTTTGACTAAATGATTTGTCTTATTAAATACAAATACAACATTCCCACTGATTTCAGTGTTGCCAAAACTTTACTCTCAACATGCATCTCTTCCTGACTGGAGAACCTCAAACAAGTTTTCCTAATTCTTAGTGAAGAGAGTAAAGGCCTCCTCAGTGCTCAGCCTGTGGGAATAGGAAATAGAAAAGAAAGCAACAAGCAGAACCAAGTTTACAGGCACCTTAGGTACTGAATGGTGCAGATTCCCACAGAATTTAAACCCCTTTGAATTGTGTGGTCACTTCTGTAAACCCTGCCATGCACGTATCTGCCTGCGCATTTGACTTGATAAGGTTAACCCCTCCAGCCCCTGCCTTTATTCTGCACTCACATCTAAATTTTACTTAATTATACTTCCCCTCTAGACTTGAATTACGCAACAGATACTTGCCCTGCCATGTTCCTGGCTCTGAATTACTTGTCAGTGAGGATGACTGCAGTAATGTATGTGAGAGCAAAGCTGAATTGAAAGCACTCAGCAATAGCTATAGAGCGTGAATCTTAATGATGGCCCAGCTCCCTTTTCACTCAAAAGCAATCATATCCCCATGCTCAGAACCTTTCAAACAGTTGAAAATATTCTCCTTTTCTTGACTGCACAGCTGAGCAATTGCACACCGAATGGGAAAACACCTCTATGTACTTGCATTGCAGGCTGTGGGCTGGATTGGGAGCAAGCTCCTGGACTGAGATGCAGAGCTCTAAGCAGCTGCCATTTTACTGTTAATAACAAGTGTCAAGCCAGGAATAACATCACATGTATGCCAAGCTCGGAACCACAGCCTGAGGTTTTTGAGAGAAGAGTGGTTTAATGTATGTCAGCATTTCAGAGCTTTCAGCCCTAAGCTTAGATGGCTATGCAGCCCTCTGCATCATGTATTTTACAACTAAATCAAGCCTCCCTGTGAAAGAGTATGACAGAAGGAAGTAATAGGAAAGCATGGTTCAAACAGCAAAATCTTTGTCTCAAGTTTTGCAAAATCCAGCTTTTGTCACTGCTGAAATGGGCAGATACTCATAAGAAAGGCTTCCTCAGGACTGTGGGTGATCAGCATCTTTCACATGCAGGCCAAGTGTCTGGTTTTCAGTTTAAATCCAGACTTGGATTCAGCCATTGAGTTTGCTGAGGCTTGAAAGGTTATCGAATCATTTCTGCCCTAAAATGCACTGTGTTGCATGCCTTGTGGCATACCTACTTCACCGTACTTACTTGCTGCTGCAGCTACCACAGATGCGTACGCGGGGTGGACATTGCTAGAACCTAAAAATAACAGGGTTATTTTTTCAGCTGTTGAAGCAAAACCTCACAATTCTAATGAATAATAATAAATGAAGAAGGAAAGATTAAGGGAAATCAGGTGTGCAAAAAATGTATGAGAATTTAATCTTTAAAATTCAAAAGCTGTTACAAAAAATATATTACAACTTTAATCTATTGAAAGTTATCACAAAAGTAATTCTAAAATGAGTCTTCACCTCCTTCTTGAACTCTCAGTCTAGACATGAGGATCAAATAACTATTTATTGACTTCTACACCTGAAAATCATCACAGCATTTGGGGATGGAGAGCTTACTCTCACATGAATTGGTCTGCTGGACTTATATATTTTTTTTCACTCCTAATATTTCTACACTGAATTACTGAACTCATGATCCTCTAAGTCATGGTATATACAGCTTTATGTCTTGTTCCTTAAATTTTAGGAAAGCTCTCAGTCTGGAGGAAAACAATGCAAACATCTGTGCTACTGACCCATATCTCTGACCCTGTGCAGTCCAGGTCTAGTCTTGGCTGCAGCTGCTGTGGTTCTGGTCACTGCAGGTGTTGTGGTTGGCTGCAGCACCGTGGTGGAAGGATCTGTCGTCGTGGTGGTTGGCGTGGGGGTTGTGGTGGTCATCTGTGTGGCTGGAGTTGGCACCGGAGTTGTCTGATGCTCTTTGCGGACTGCATCCCCTGTAGGAACATTGACAGTGCCACTGTGGCTGCGTGTGGGACAGGTATGCAAGCAGCAGCAGCACTCAGTGTTTAAGAAACTCCTCCCCAGAAACTGGCATTCTCTTCAGGATACCTACAAGCATCCTCATCTGTGGAGCCATTAGTGCCTTCACTGGGGATGTGTAGTGCAGGTGCCTGCGTGATGCTCTGCTCTCAGAGGGTGCTGACAACAGCCTGTTGCAGCATTAATGTTCACCCTACATTTTTCTGCTTTGGCCAGGAACACTTATCAAGCTGACAGATGTCTCAGACCTATGAAATGGTTCAACAAGCCAGTTGCAGTTTCTGTTTTGGCATCATCTTTTCTCAGTGTAATTAAGCACTTAGAAGGTCCATATAAATGGAAATCAGCTGGCATCTGGTAGTAAAGATGGCCAGTCTGAGTCATAGACCAGAATAAAATTGCAGCAATGAAATATTTTTCCCAGAACGACAACTTTCAGATAAAGATGATTTGGGGGAGTGGGTCAGAGCCAGTGCAGGGAGCGTTCGGGCTTTGGCTGAGGGGAGTGGGTGAGAGCACCACCTGGAAGGTGCCAATCTCATCTAAGTTTGACTCATCTCACAGTTGCTACTACTTTTAAAATGTACCATCTGTTGTGAGAACAGTGACAATTCTAGTTGCAAAATATGCATCCTAAATATCCTTACAAAGAATCACCAACATGCTGAGGTTCTTCCAAGTCATTGTCTCTAAAAAGGTTCTTCACTGTTACCTTCTCTATCTAGCTACAAAAAACTGCCCTAAAATATATTCCATGTTAACCTCTGTCTTGTCCCTTTCCTTCCTGCCCATAGCCCTGGGGATGGCCTCCCACACTGTCTACGCTGAAAGGGAATGGTGTGCACTCTTTTCACTGCTGCACAACACAAGCTTGTATTTTATTGCTATTTCTGGATGTTCTCCTTTTGGAAGGCATCATTGTGAAACTGTCTGGTGGATTAATTATCACCTAATGCTAGGCAGTGAAAAACTCAGATCTCAGGCAGTTTTAATGGAATAATACTGAAAGAGGGCTCAGAAGAAAAAGAAAACAACTCAGCTGAAAAAATCAGCATGAATGGCTCTTTTTGGGCTGAACAGTGCCCTGCTCCATGAAACTGTGCTAAAAGAAAGAAAACAGAAGGCACAGTGAGTCTTCCCCTGTGATCCTGTGCTGCTGGAGTAGGGAACAGGCACATTGGCCAGCTTTATACCCCAGTCTGTGAGGAGCAAGGAAGCTGGAAACTAACAGGAAGCAGCATAGTAAGAGCACAGAAAAGGTGTTGCCTTGGTGCATGTTGGCTGGGTTTCTCCTGGATTCTTGAACACAAGAGGAGGGCTCTTGAGGGGTAGCTGTTCCCAGTGCTCCTGCGGGCAGGTCCCCATCTCTTTCACAGTATCTTCAAAGGGTTTGCAGAGTATGTGCCCTGCACAGGAGATTGCCAGGAGCCATAATGCAAGATTTTCAAGTTCACAAAACCTGAACTCACCCAAAACACAAGCAGAAATTAAACTCTATGGGTGCCCTCTTCTCTGAATTAGCAGAAGTCCTTCAAGCACCGTTCCAGGTTGGTTTGATGGGAAAGGGGCTGTGGGGAGGAGGTTGGGTGGGGGAGGTAAGCAGTGTCAAAATGCTTCCTATAAGCACCTGCAGACAGCTTAGGTAGGGTGAATCCTGTAGAGAGCACCAAGATCCCTAACTCTTGCCTTGTTCTGGTGCCTTTTCTGATGTGTTAGCAGTGTCTGCACTCTTCATACCTTTTAGGTCTTGCTCTGGCTTTTTAGGCTCTGAAGCAAAATTGAGCAGAGGCAGAGCAGAGCAAAATTAGAAAAGGCATTTCTGTAAGGAAAAAATTTCAAGTCTCCCATTTAGAGATTATCAGTCCCCAAAGGAAGGCATCCTGTCACATGCCATTAGGGAGGTCAGTCAGTCCAATCAGAGCTTTATCACCTACTGAGAAAAAGACGGCTAGAGAGTAGTCACCAACCATCTTTTGTGCCAAATTTAGGCATTTTTACAGCCCAAAAGCTCCTGCCAGTACCAATAGAATTTCTGAAGTGAGCTAGAAGTATGGGGGGTTGCCACTAATAAGCCAATACTCATAAGATTTAATGCATCATATTTTTTTCCTCTGAGTAGTAGCATGTTCTGAGAACCAGGGTCATGATGTGTGTGTTGTTTGGGAAACACTAGCTAATGTGCAATATTTCAGTCACTAATTCATGTTCAGATGTGTTTCTTTCTTGCCTGACATTTTAAGATCGTTATGGAGCCAAATCGTGAATGCTATAGACTGGCTTAGAAGGAAAAGCGAGATTTTTTCATTATTGTTGTATTTCTAAGACCCAGAGACATCAACATACTTGGAATACTTATTGCTTATATTATTTACTGCTACCTCAGACTGCTACCTTCTGCTGTTGGATCTGACTGAGTACTGGAGGATTTTCATCTTCCCTTTTTTGTTTGTTTTATTCTCCAGCTCTTTTGGCAGCATCAAACTATTTGAGAATTTACTCCAGTGTTAACATTTTCCTAAAAAATTTGTACTGTTTTTTCTAAGCATCTTTTAATTGTTTTGAGCAGCTGTGAAGAGTTACAATTTTGGGAAGGTTTTTCTTGCCATGCCCAGCATTTGAGAAGCACTGTAACCACTGAGAGCATTTAAATAAATGTCAGGCACTATGAATCTCTGGCATCTCTGGGATGAGGACTAAAATTGCATCTCTGACAGCTGATCAGTTATAAAGCAAGATTTTTTTGTTAATCTGACAGCAGGGAATGTAATACTCAAAGGACTGCCTTTGCCTCCTACTGAAAATGGATTTAAGTATCAAAGTGAACAGTGTAGTCTCTGTAATTTGGATTAGAAGAAAAAAAGTAGGTTTTTTTAATATTAAGAATTAAGTAGGAAATTGTCTTTCACAAGATGGCCCTGTCAGCATATTACAGAGATTTTTATCTTAAAGACAAGCTGTTTCTAACAGAGAGCAGCTGAGATGGCTGGGCTGAGAAGGCAGATCTAAGGAGGGCTGATAGGGCCAAGTAGGTCTTGGGGAAGAGAGATTGTGATCATCAGATCTCTTTGCTACCTGTGTGACAGGGCTGGGCAAAATCAGGATGTGGCATTGGGTTTGATAGAATAGTTGCTTGCTCCTCTGATAATCCTGGGCTTTCTCTGCATGAATGCACAGCCTTGGTTATTAGGATCCTGGCTTTTTCATTCACATTATTTGGTTCAAGAATAAAGTGAAGACTTGTGTCTTTGGTTTGCTGCAGCAACAGGCTCCTGGTATTTTGTTTGTGTGACAGAACCTGACTTGATGATGCTCCCCATTTCTACACTGATTCTTATATTATGGGACTTTTAGCACTGGTGGAAGACATCATTGCTTACAGCCTGCTGAGCTCAGTCCTGGCTGTGATTGTCTCTGGTCTGCTGTGAAACTTTTGGGCTGATATTTTGAGTGTGGCTATACTTGGGAATGATGAGTTGCGATTTTAGTAAACATTTCTCAGAAAAAGTCTAGATTCATAAGGTATTGCCCTCCCTTCTAGCACTGCATAATATTTGGGTCAAGTAATTTCTGCATACATGTTAAAGAAATATACAGATCTGTACCTATTTGATTGTAAATGCAAAGGTATTACAAACTAAAGGCATGGAATTGAGCAATGCATATTCAGTCTGAACAACTACAGCTTTGAGATTTAAATTTGCCTTTGTTCAAGTGAAAATATAGAGATGAAGGGCAATGAAGCTGGTGAAGGGGCTGGACCTCAAGTCTTACAAAGAGCAGCTGAGGGAACTGAGGTGTTTTAGCCTGGAAAAAAACCCCAAGGCTCAGAAGGGACTTAATGGCTCTCTACAATACCCAAAAGGAGGTTGTAGTGAGGTGGGGGTTAGTCAAGAGGAAATGGCCTCAGGTTGCTCCAGGGGAGGTTAAGATTAGATATTAGGAAGAATTTCTTCATGGAAAGTGTTGTCAAGCATTGTAACATGCTGTCTGGGGAAGTGATGGAGTCACCATCCCTGGAGATATTTGGAAGATGTGTATATGTGGTACTTAAGGACATGGTTATGATGCACTGGGCAGTGCTGGGTTGTACTTGATGACATTTTCTGACCTCAATGATTCTATGATTCTGTGAGGAAAGGGCTCTGTACTTTTCTTCCAAGGAGCAAACAATAGTTTACATGAGAAGAGTAGTCTCCAAGTAACCTCTCTGTGGCCTTGGATGAATGCACCCAATGCCAGGCTTTTGACTTCGTGGAGAAGACACAGCACGTTTCCTTATACCATAGCTCACAGTGGATATGCTCAGGAAGGCTTAGGCTCAGCCATCAGCAAAAGGACTTTGTAAGGGAAGTGCACTGTAGTATTGGACATTTATTTTCTTTTTGTTTGCATGCCTAAGGAGGAGTCTGAACCTTACTCAGCTGTAACAGGGAGCAAAACCTTGTCATTTCAGTGTTAGAGGCAATCCATGTGCACCTGAATATCAACTATTCCCAATGTGAAACTTGATCAAAGACCTCTGAAAACAACTAAATTATTTAAACTGAGTTGTGTCTTACAGAGTAGGATGCTGACTAAAATGATTAAAAGAGTAGTTCTTTATTGTAGCATCCTTAGTTTAGCTGCTGTGCATTATCATCTCTGTCATTTGTATTGTATTACTATTTAATATTATACTCTCAGCACTGAATATCCCAAGAGATAACATGAGTAACATTAGGAGGAAGCCAACACATATAACTTCAAATGCTTTCATATAACCAGTTAAACATCATATTCAGTAAAAAATCTAAAGCAAGAGGGAAACTATTTGGAAATGGAAGTCTGAAAAACATGGTGTGACCAAAAATTATAAATTGTCTGAGATGATTTTCAAATGCTTAAGATAAAAAAAATACCATGAGTGATTTGGATGACATACTAATGGGTGCATGAACGTCTGCCTCTAAATAGTTATATCTTCATATTACACAACTGAGAAGCTATGACAGAGAGCTGTGAATGGATGTGAGGGAAAGTCAGTCACAAATACTTGCCTGATTTAACAGCTGTACTTTTAGAAGAAGAATATTCAAGCGTTGATGGATATGTCACACCTTTTCTCGGCTTGCCCTCTATAAAAGAAATATATTAGAAGGCATTACAAAATATTCTATGTTTTCTTGATAAAATTCTCATCTAACGTAGGCATTCAGAATCAAATCCCTCTTCTTTACTGCCCAACTAATTTTCTTGAAGATTTCTTTCATCTGATGGCAGAATGTCAAAACCATACCACCTAAAATATTGGTGCCTAAATCCAGCATCATAAAAAAAGTTAGAAAGCATGAAAACACAGTACTGGGGAGGATTTGCAGAGGTCAGTTAGTTAATTCCTTTGCTCTCAAATGATATTAAGCCCAAGGGGACCGTTTCTGAAGGACATCTGTATAACTTGTGATTAAACCCATAGCTTCCCTAGGCAGCCCTCTCCAGTGCCTGACTATGCAGTTGACTTGGAAAGCATGTTTGATGTGGGATTCATTTCATCACGCACATAGCATTCTTCTCTGACCTCACTTCTGCAAGATGCCATTTCTGGCAACAGTCTTTTGCTGTAATAACAGTGAGAGAAGGCTGTGCTTGTGTTTGGGAACATATGGTACCTATATTTAGATCTAAAATGAGAGTCCTGTCTTGAAACAATGAGGTATTTTTCCCAGCTAAGCTTTAAACCACAAATCTTTTTAGTGCCAGAGCAGATGCCATCCCTGTTGGTACATGTGGCCATGCAATTCCATCTCTGGGGACAGGTTTTGTACTTACATACATCACTGAATTAAAAGTGTTGCAGAGAAGCCTGGCAGGGAAGACTGCTTAGGCCTCTAGGAGTTGGTGGATGTAGGTCTTCTGGACCTTGGTGATGCTGTGCTGTCATGTATCTGGACCACTTCTGGTGAGACCTACCTCTGCCTCCTGCAAAACCTGAGTCTGATGATCTCTCCTCTATTCCCTTGAGGGATTCTTTAAGGAGGTACATATGTCAGTTGACATCCTGGATGATTAATCCAGAGACCCACGGCACTGAACAAAATTAATTCCCACAGACTGAGCCACTCCTGGGAACTGGGGGCTGTTTCCCCCATGATGGCACACAGAGAAAGGTATACACTAGAGGTGCTCTAATGAGCAGAGATGTCCATGAAGCTGGAGATTCCCTGTCTTTTGTCCCTTTTCATGTCTCTGTCTCCTTTGTTTTGCTCCTCTCAAAAATTCTTGATGTCATTACAAAACCATAGATAAAGAAGTTAAGAGTTACTAATGAGTAATGATGTAAGAAGTTATTCCATTTCTCATTTACAGTGATACAAACTGAGAGCAGCTCCACTAATGTCAACACAGATCCACCCAAGACCAGAGCTGGCAAGTTAGCATGCACGGACAAACTGGAAAGAGCATCCTTCTCACCCTCTGGGCTTCTCTCATGGAAGCTGGTCTAAGTGAAGGGCAGCAGGTTTTTATATCCACTACCCCCTGAGCTAAAACTGGGATCAGGAGCCAAAAAGGAGTAGGGAGATCTACTAATTCAGTAGAAAGACAGAAAAGTTACAGGATCACAGATGATTTCTAAATGCTTTTCTTTATCCCCACCAGAGGATGAGTTGTCAGTATGAGCAGTGCATACAAGGTTGCAGTGATAGCATGATAATCTGATCTTAATTTGGAATACTTCTGCACTAATCTGATTTCTAATGCAAACCTGAAGCCTGCTTCTGTAAAAATACACCTGCTAGGGTGGGGAGGCTGGATTCTGAGTTTTTTGATCAACAGAAATTTGCATCCCATATGTGACCAAGAGGTAGGCCTGGGGCCTGACCTGAATGTGGCTCTGCTGTCTGAGGCAATGGTAATATGTCTTTTTCACTCTTGAGAAAAAATTACATCAAGGATAGAGTTTATTTAACGTACTTAAAAATGTGTTTTCACATGGGCTGAAAGCATCAGCTTTGAGCATTGAAATACAAGATATGGCATGGTGGCTGCTGTAGTGCAGTGGCTGCTCACCCTCTCAGTTATTTGTGACTAGCAAACCCAGAAGTTCAGGACTATTTTCTTAACCCACTAGCTGCAAAACTCCCACTAAACTGAATGGAGTCATTTAACTGAGTGCAAAGGCATCTCAGTGCTTGAAAGCGAATACTAAAGCATTTGCATACCTCCTGGTGTGCTGTCTGCTTTAATCCCAGAGGACAGACCTCCTTCTCCACTGCCCCTAAATCATGCCACTTTATTCCCTGGGTCCCCCAAGGATTCCTCTTCTGTGCTCTTTTGTGTGGATGATCATTCACAATTTAAACATCACAAACTCGGTGACAATATCCTAACTAGGAATAAACTGTTGGCACATTTCCAGTATTGCATCCAGGTCTGGTCTGCTGAAAGAGAATTCTGCTGGAGAATAGGAGGCTCGGTTCTAAAGCTCTAAAGCTATCCTGAAATTATTGCCTTAGGTGACTTGATATTTTTATTGGGGAATGCTTTAGGCAGCTCTGGCTTTTTATGACTCATGATCATTAAAAATCCATCCCCAACTCTTCTCTTTCTGAGACGGAGATATATATGCATTCAGCCTCAGGCTGCTGAGATGAGTAGCATAGCCTTCCTGGGTTTTAGTCTTCTAAATTTCTCTAAAATTCTAAATTTATCACATTTTCAGTAGGTATAGTGAAAGATTTCTTCCTATTCATTTATAAAATATGATATATATGTTATATGATATGCTAAATTTACATTTGAGCTGGTTTATAAACTAAGAGTTCTACTGTCATTAGTGAGAACACTCAGCGTGCATAGAATTAAGTGCATGAGGGAAAAATTTCATCATGCCTACACATACCCAGTTTTCTCATGATCTCTTTTCATATGCTCCTGCAACTTTCTCTTGTACCTTCTTTTATAGTATCTCATTAAGAATAAATATTTATTATCATAAATCAAAAATCCCTACAGTTTCATGGAAGGATTTCTACAGTTTTATGGGATAAAAACTGAGCAGCTGTTGAGGTAACAAAAATATCCTATTTCCCATTTATGTACCAGAATTACAATGTGCTTTTTGTCGAAGAAAAAAACTGCAACAAGTACAAGAAGCAATTCAGCTATTCCAGGAAATTCGTACTCATCCAAAGTAAATCCTTCTCATAATATGGTGCATGCATGGCAGACTACTGTAAAAAAGTATCCAAATACATGGGTGCAAAACTGAGCTGACAGTTTGTTTTGGTCAGTTTCTGCGACCTCCTTTGCTGTCTACAAATTTTCACATGAAAAGCACATTATTTTTAGTAGCTATTCAGTTGCTTGGACTGTTGATTTTTCCAGGAATGATAGAGTTAACTAACATGAATTGGTTGTACCTATCTTAAACCTCCAGAAGTGTAGATCAGCAAGAAGTGGCCCAGTGTTATATTTAGAATTTTAATATAAAGCAAGGTCAAGCAAACCCTCTTTTGCACAAGTAGAATGAGTGCAAGTATGTTTAAGATAATCTGAAGCTGGTGTAAAGGGGATCTAATTTGAAAAAAAAAAAAATTTAAATCTGTGAATTTTGTTGGTAAATGCAAATGAGTTCCTATATATAATATGGGGAGGAAAAAGGAATGGGCATTAAATTAATATGGCTTTACCTGCACTGATTAGATATCAAAACTGTTTGGTTAACAGAGAGTTCCTGACATACGTGGGATGCACCTGTCAAATTGCTTAATATAGGGTTAGCATACATACAGTAGGGCTGTATGGGGTTTGACATTAAATCTGATGTCATTCCAGGAGATGCAAACTCAGATGCAGGCTGAGGATGCTTTGAATGGTCAAAAGGCCTTTCAGGTCCCTCAGCAGCACTGCTCACCAGGGTGGAGAGTAATAGATTTTATACATCAATAGCTGGAGTTAAGGTGTTTTCCAAGGCTCATTCCAGAACAGCCTTCGCTCCTGCAGTGGGCTCAGACCTGCCCTGGGCTGAGCTGAGCCCACTGCTGGCAGGGTGAATGTCTCTTTGCAGGCTGTATGGGAAGCCCAGAACAAGAAGTGCCTCAAATGCTCTATTCCTGCCAAAGCTAGGTGGGGTGGGCCTGTGGTGATTAATCAGGTCTGTAAAATGAGAGGCTGCTTCCCCCTCTGCCCATTGCTGCCCTGCAATCCGTGGTGGGGAGCAGGTGGGGAGGGCAGGTGGCTCCAGTGCCCCACCCCGGAATGGTACCTGACACGAGGAAGGACTCCCTCCAGCGTGGCAGTGACAGGGACCGGACACCATTGGAGAAGCTCCCGCGGTAACCAGAGTGTCCAGCGACCTTCTGGACAAGGATCTTCCCACCCGTGTTGTCAATTATACCACTGCAAGGAGGAAACATAGTGTCTGGAGGCAGAAATTCCACAAAAAACTTCAAAACTGTTCTACAATGCAAGAGGTATGAAGCATTTCCTTTTACTTTATACCAGGTGTGGTTGTGGAGCTGTGATGCAACTACTAAGTCTGCTGCTAAGAAATATTTGTGCTACTTCCACATAGAGAGGAGCAGTTTGTTGCAAAGTGCTGTCAGGATCTGTTTGCTCTTCCCACTGATCTACTGGTCCTCTCTTTAAGCTTGACCTAGTTGCACACAAGAGGAAGCTACCGCCTTTGTTAAAATTCCTGCAAGCTTGATTGAATGACTGAGGATACAGGCAGAGGTACTCAGAGGAGTTTTCAGGCCAGCCATGTGACAGAATGTGTTTTCTTTGAGTTTCAGTTTGTGTTTTCTGCAAAAACCCAAGCCTGTTTCTGACCTCAGCCTGGACACAATATTGCTGGAAGCTGTAGAAAACCTGGCAGACTCCCAGTGTGGGGCACATAAAATGGTGTTTGCCACATGCTGTAATATGTACCTAAGACAAACAGAAAACCTTCAGGGTATGCAACCTGCTCTGGCATCGCTAGGATAGCAGGTCAACCTGGAAGCGACTGTGACTGTAGGGAGGTTGTAGGGCTGGTGGTAATGAGCAGGCAGGAAAATAAGTCCTGGGCAGCAAACAGGGCTGAAGGGTATGTTACAGGTGTAATTTCCTCTGATAATTGCGAGAAGCTGCTGCTAAAATAAATGTCTGAAGAAGAAATTCACTATTTGTGGAACTGCAACATACAAGCTAACAAAACCAAAACCAGCTGGCAAATCAGAAAAACTGAAACCTGCGCTGTAACACTGCAGCCAGCCAGGCTACAGGGAGATTGCAGTTGCTACCAATATTTTTTTAACTTCCCTTTGTGACTAATTCTGCATGCCGAGACAATTTCCATTGTGCAGTAGTAGCAGAGGGAGGAATTTGCCGTTGGAAAGGCGTTCACCTGGCAGTCGTGTCCCCAGCGAGGGCGGAGCGGGCAGCAGCCAGAAGGTGTCAGCCCTGTGCGCTCACAGGCACCTCAGCCCGAGCGCTGAGCAGAGCCGAGCCGAGCCGTGAAGTCCCAAAGCCTGAACTATCCCACTTTACCGACATCCCAGGTATTTCACGGAACTGGAAGCACAGCAGTAGCTCAAACAACTCCGAACTAAGTCAGGCTGTCAATCAGGGTTTATAACTTCTTGCTGCGTTTTTAGCTGAGTACATCCTGCCTCTGCATCCCGCCTCCGGCTGCGGTGTGTTTTGATCGTGCAGTTATTCTCCATTAAAATTTTATGCACATTTTTGCATGGCTAATAAAACTCTGAAAAACTTGTGCTACAAAATATATGTTACTCATTTTCTTGTGCAGTGTCCTTTTATGTGGCAGGAAAGAACATTACTCAGTCTTTGATGTCAAGGACAGTTAAATTCAAACCCAGAGAATGGAGCCAATCCCAGAAGTATGAGAGTTATATGTATTCATCACTGGTGATATGCCTAATTTTTCTGAAGATTTATTAGTAGTAGCAGCTCCATCTCTATCTTCCACTTGAATAATAATACAATAGTAATTTTTTATGCATGAGTGAGAGATCTTGAAATCTCAAGACACTTCTCCAAAGGTTGAGAAACTTCTTCAAACACAACTAATTTCTATAGGAATACAGGACTGGCAGCACTTTTTAAGAATAGATCCATTCCATCACACATGATCTTTCTTTCAGGTTTTCTACAACAGCCTGCAATCAAACCTGCAAGGAAGCGGGAACTGTAAAGGATTTGAAAAGTCGACAGCTCCCTACACTGAGATGACAGTTTTGTCTGAGTGCCTCGCTGATTTCAACTCACTCACCTGTGAATTGCAGCATTGCAGACACTGGAAAAAGAAGCATAAATGTCTGTGCCATAAACACGGTATTTTACATCTTGACATCCAGGAGGGCATTTTGCAATGAATTCTGGATTGATTATCTTCCCTGCCTTGACATCACAATCAATCTGGGGTACATCTGTGAATGCAAAGTCTTGGTAAAGTCAGATTGAATGCTTTCATAGCTGAGTGATCTTGTCATGAAACAGTGAGTAACTGAGTGACAGGGATGGCCTCCTCTTAAGCCTTCGTATCAATGGTTTTGGGATACAAGACAACTACGTCTTCTGCATCTACAACATAACACATAATAACCCCTATACCAAGGGATGTGGCAGTAACTAAGGATGGAATAAGGAAGCCTGCGGATATTTCTGACCTTCAGTGCTTCTCTGAAGGAAATATCTGTTATGACACTTTGCTGGAGAGAGAAAGACGTGTAGTCACCCAGCCTGTGGTTAACACGTGGGAAGGAGGGGGTAGAGATGCTTCCCAAGCCTCCTGCTGTGCTCATGTAGCTCAGTGCCATCTATAATGTCAGGCTGCAGTCACAGCCCATTATCTTGCCCTTAATTTTTAAAACTTTTTGCTGGGTGCAATTTACTTTGAACAAGGGGTTTAAGTGTGCATTTACAACCTCGCTGCAGGCTTGTTTGTCAGCTACATGAGCAAAATAATCTGTGGACAGAAATGGTCCTGCAGTAGTATAGCTGAAAGTTAAACATCCTAGTGCACAGACATGCACCACTTGTCTCACACTAATCAGCTACATATGTTTTGTGTTACAGTTGGTCCATTTCATGTATTTATCTCTCTCTCTCTCTCTCTCTCTCTCTCTCTCTGTGAAAACCTTAGTGCTTGCTTTGATCCTTGTGTGATACTGATTGACCTATGAAGATACATGTTAGTAGTGAATTACAAAATTTTCCCTTTATAAATTTTAAGTGCCGCACAGTTTTCTTAATGGTTTGTTTTCAATAAAAAAATCTTTTAGCTAAAATATAATGCCATTGAGTCCAGACAATCGTGAAAAGTTACCAGAATATAATCTCACTTTGCACCTTTCTTATGCATTGGACACATCTTCTGTAAAACAGCCAAAAATTCTGCTGAGACCACTTACATAGCTTAGCTTTTTTTATCTTCTTTGTGGCTTCCTTGGCTGTGTATGTACATGTAAGAAACACACCTAGAACAAATAAACATAGTATCAGGAAAAAAGAGGACTATCAACATCAGTCATCACAAGCTCCTGTGCATGAGATTTCTCAAACTGTATCAATATTCTCAGCCACATCTATGTTTCTATTTGGTGGTTAATTTTGCAGTCATGATGGCATCTACTGTGAGGAAGTTCTTTGCAGGGGCTTAAAGATCAATTCAGTTCACATATTCATCTGTGGAACTCACTGTCTAAAGATGCCATGGAGTCCACATGGTTCAGAAAACCACAAAAATATTTCCACAAGCAGTGGGAACTCTTTGTAATTGGTGTGATAGGAATGTTAATGAAACCATGTGCTCTGTGCATAAAGCAGCTGGGCAGTTCGGGAGTGAAAAATTCTTCTTAATAACCCTTTGGGAAAGTTATCCTGTAATTTTGTGTTGCGACGTTTCACTCACTGGTGGCAACAGGTATGGGATACTGGGCAGCATTACAGACCATTTGAGGTTCTAGGGTGGCATGTCCCAGTATCCTGTCACAGCAAGGGTACTCGTTTTCTTCAGTAAGCAGGATTATGATTTGAAAAGTGTTGTAGTAAAAGAGGCATATACTGTTACATTAAAAGATACATCCCAATATATGCATGTAGTTTACCTTGTTATATTTACTTGCTAAGTGATGACATACAAAACCTCCTTATTATCTGGGCTTATTTTATAAGCATTGTATTATGGATAATTGATAACTTCATTACAAATATCTTGACTTTCCTATTCACCTTTCCCTTCTCTGAGCTTTCAAAGGGAATTGAAATGCTCTATGATGTGATCTAAGCTGATCCTTTTATCATTTGTTAAGCTAATCTTACTAGAATATGCAACAGAAGCAATTTCTTTCTTTTATGCTCTTCTCCCCCTAGACTGATTGCACAGTTTGTAGACTTAATCACACCTAGAACTTGCTCAAAATTAAAAGCAGTCTCACACTGTCTGAAGTGACAGCACACAGATGCAGTATTTGGGCCTTTTGTCATCAGTGCATTGTGTAACCAGGGCAAAATTCTAGTTAGATAAAAAAAGGGGTGGAAAATTAAGTGGAAAATATCTCAGCTACTTGGAATGTTACAGCATACTCAAATGTAGAGAAAGTAATCTGGTAATTTATGTAGAAGAACTACATAGATTGCTATGAATTTGAACTAAGAACAACTGTCCTGACAGACTTGAGGATAACAGCTACAGGGACTATTGCCTGGGTATGTCACAACCAGAGTGTTCGTGTAAGATGAATTGCAAGTTCTGAAGTTTCTACATGTTCCCAAAAAGTGAGATCGTGTCTGACTGCCAGGGGAAAGAAAATAAGACACATTTATAACATTTTGGTACCATCTTGTTCATGGAAAGAGCAAAAAGAGGGAGAATTTAAACACCTGATTTTTCTTTAGAGGGAATCTTTACATTACTGACATTTTTCAGGCCCACCTGATAAGGACTATATGCAACTGGACATATACTTAGAGATCTCTGCAAGTAATTAATATTTTTCTCTATGCCTAAGTCAGGAAGTTTGTGTAGCCTGTTTCTGAAAGGCTGTGCCAAGGCTTACATGTGCCACTGAGAGTTTCATCAGCCATGAAGTCCAAAGGGCAGAGAATAAGACAGCAGCCACTGGGCATCCAGGATGGGAGAGTACAACTGATTAATAAACTACTGATTGCAGCACATCAACTGTACTTACCAAAGAAGGTTGCAATGACTGTGGCCTTCATGGTGAGTAAAGCAAAATCTGGATGCGTTGCTAAGGAGCACTGAAAAGGAAAAGAAGAGTAGAGAAAAAGAGATCAGGCTGCATTTGGAGGTATTGCAGATGTCACTGGAACGGTGGGGGAAGAGGGACTGTGTACTCTTCTTCAACCTTTCACATTCCTCACGTGCTGCATCCTCTTATCATGCTTTTTAGAACAGCTGATACCCCCAGAGGAGACGGTATTTGGGCTGTCACACTCCCATGGACTAGCTTTTTACTTCTCTCCAAAATTTGTCTTTTGCTCCAGGAAACCAAGAACTCATTCACACACTTATTTCAGAAGCCAGTGTCAAGAGAGGGCATGATGGCCACGGACATGCTCTGACATCTATTCAAATCTGTTCACTGCTCTTCTAAGAAATAATCCTAGAATCATATTTTCTGCACATCAAACCACACCAGGTAATCTCATATAGATATGGGGAACATAAATAAATCCGTTTACTCCTGACAGATATTGAGTAAAGTATTTTGCAATTGTTCTGTCTTTTGTGAGCCAAATTACTGGTTTATTTTCTCTTCTGAGGATATGTATGTGTATGTATGTATGTGAGCACCTGAGATTAAGAGGATTCTGTCAGAACATCTGGAAAACATTTTTTTCTGGGTCTGCATACATGACCCCTGTCTCCCCTGAAGCTCTTTGCCAGGCTACAAGAATTCAGACTTATCAGAGATAACCCCTCTCAGCTCCTCATGGCCATCACCTGCTGCTTTTGCTGTTATTTCATGGTGGTTGAGGGAATCCTGTGTTGGGGACTCATAATTAATCCTAGTCATTATAGTACTACATAATGCTTGACAAACAGAGTAAAAAGTCTGAAAGGGAGAATATATTTGTCTGTTGTACAGGGAGAATGTCGAGGCTCAAAATAAACTTGATCTTCAGAGAAACTTATTACACGCTTACAAGTGGAAAGATTTGTACTAAAATAAAATGAGCTAGCTATTAAGAAAAAAAATACAAATGTTAAGTAAGAATGTTAAAGCTGCAGAAGGAAAATCAAGATATCTGCCTCCTGGAAAAATGGCACATTTCATCAGATTTCACATAGCAATATACTCAGAAACAGGGTTTTGACCACCCCATAAATTTAGACTAACAAGGCAGATACAGGAGAGAAAGAAAAAATCTGCATTCTGTCTTCCTATAAAATGTTTCCACATTTTTACTTTAATTGCTCTTCTTTTTCAAGCAAACCACATGCTGTGAGTGAGGATGACTAGAATAGTATGCTAATCTAAACTGAGTTTAGCCAGTAATAGGTCTATATAATTTATAACTCATTTTACATAGAGCAGATGCATGTCTGATTTTTGTTTCTGTGTCACAGTCGTGAGAACTTCAAATGCCAGGACATACTAACAGTGTCACTTCCTAATAGCACAATTTCTCTCCTTGGTGATCTCCCTGAAAAAATTTTCCTGCTAGGCTGCTAAAGCTGAAAGCAGCAGAGGTTTCTCAGAAGCCACTGGATTGAATCCAGGGGGAATGGAAAGTGGCTCAGCATGGTGACTGTGTCCTTCTGAGAAATGATGGGCAGTGCAGTGGGGGTGACCCCAGGTTGTACAAGCCATAGCAGCAAGAACAGTTATGTGGTGATATTCTGCTGCCATGATTAGTTTCTATTAAAAAGCATTGCCCTTCTTTTGGAACAAAAATCCATTTTAAACATTTACTGCAGTGTGTTTCCACTGTGAAGCTGTTAAAAGAAGTAGCAACAAGTCACAGAAGAGTGCTCAGTGAAACTTAGCTCAGATGCTTTTCTCCTCCCTTTTATGTTTCAACCCATTAACACATCAGAGGTATAAAACAATTGCTCACCTTCAATGAATTCTCACTTTAGATCAATTGCAGAAAAAGAAGAGGCAGAATAAGAGTTGTAATTCTTCTGCAGAACTACCATGCACCATTAAAGATTATACTGACACTGGCTAAGACTTTGCAAAAGGCATCTTAATATGAGCATTCCCAAAACTTGCAGTGAATAAATTCAGCAATGGCACCTTTATTTAAAGTCAAAGAGATCTGTGTGAATTTGTCCTGACAGTATTTGGCTTGGTACTGAGATGTTTTTGTCACCATTTTAATTAGAGTAGAAGAGGTGTGATATGGTAAAGCATCCATGTAAAACCTGGCCTCATGGGTGGGCTGCTGTGTGTCCTGTGGTGAGAGTCCTGTACTGCCTGATTTTTCCTTTACAAAATGTGTAACCACCTGTATCACCAGTGCTGCACAAGACTTAGCATTCCTTCCTGAAGTCCCTGCTGTCCCCCAGCCCTGCTGTCCCCAGGGCATGGCCAGCCACCCCTAGAGCCATCTCAGTCTTCCTGGGTGACAGTACCCTTGGCTTGGCTGCAATTGCATTCTCTGCCTAGTCTGCTGGAGGACATTTCTTTTCAAGGCAACAGAAAGTGAGCTTTTGTTCCTAAATTATTATTAATTTACTGCAGAAAGAAGCCAATAAATCTAAAAGGATTTAATATGTAAAGCCTGTCAGGGGATCAGGAGAGTTCAGCAGAACCCTCAGCCTGCAATAACAGACATTTATCAATAAGAAAGACACCAGAAACATTTAGACAAGATTAGATTTATTTAACAGTTTTGTTGTCATAGCTAAACCGAAAAGCATCTTATTGTGGACTCAATACCTTTAGTGGTACAGTATATACTAGTATCTTCAAGGAAATGAATTATAATAGTAAAGAAACTGATTTTTGCTGCTATATTAATTTCTGCATTAGGCAGTGGCGTATCAGGAGAAAGGCACAGACATCCTGTGACACAGCTCTGGTGACAGTACTCCGAGGGGTGGTCCTGGCCTTCAGACCCTGGGCTGTCACATGGGGAAATGCACAGGATTTACACTGCTGACTGTTAAGCATCAGGCAGGGAAGCTTCAGGCTTTCTGTTGTGGGAAGTCTGTGTGCATTCACTGCATTTGGGGCCAAGGGTGTCACCTGATTTAAGCTGTGTGAGATCTCCTATACTGTGCACTAGCATGGTATCTGCTCCTTCAGGTTGGTAAAGGGAGCAACAGCTTGGAATAAAACTGAGGTTTTTTTGTTGTGGGAAGGAAAGGGAAAGCAGGGCTCCAATCCATGCTTACAACAGATTTTTTAGTCTGTAAATCCACTGAGAGGTTTGGGGATGTTTTTTCAGTAGATCAAGAATGATACTTTGCTATTAAATATAAAGCTATACTTCCTTTGTTCCTTTACAAAATTAATAGATCCCATTAAAACAAACTGAAAAGTTTCTACTTTGGATAGTCTGGAGTTCTGCTGAGATTTCTCCTAATCAGATTTCTACGAAGGCAGTATTTACAGTCCCAGTCAAAACTGGGGAGTAGTGACTATTCACCATTAAATCTCCTAAACTCTATGTTGGATCTCTGCTTATAAGAACACATTTTCCCATCTGAATCCTTCAGATTGTCATTACAGAAGTGACCCTTATGCCTAGGAAAGCTAATAAGTATATGCATTACATTAACATGTGCTTCAATCCCAGCTAAGCACAAATGTAGTAAGCAGCATCTCCTCCAGTGTTTCCCAGTGCTGCTGTTATTTTTTTACCTTTTAAAATCAAAGTTCTATTTGAAAGAATGTCGATTACTTTTTCCTGACCACCAACACTTGAAAAAGCTTGAATGATACTGGGGAGACAGAGCTAGCAAACCATTCTTTCTGTGTATAAAGCCAGATTTTTATACTGACCTTTTATTAGCAACTTGACTTTTATAAAGATCCGAGAGAGCTGCTACACACTACAAACAAACAGATGGTTTAAAGGCACATAAACTGTCACAGTATGGTAAACTGTAACATTTTCTGGAGGAAGTGTAGATTTTAAGTCCTTGATTTTTGGTGTCAGGCACTGCTGTCCATTCCACGTGCAAGCTGAAATTCTTTGCTGGGGCCATGTGCTTTGCCTCTGCAGGAGTAAGCAGTTTATCTCCTGTAATCTCCTGTGCCACAGAAATTAATTTGTATACTCTCTTTGTACCACAATAGTGTGTTTTATTGTTCCCCTTTTCAAGGAGTTCTAATATCTCAGCACCACTGGCACCATAAAGAAAAACAGAAGTGGACTTTGTTTGAAAGCTATTTGAGCAAGTGGCATGGAGTTAACAGCATGATCTCTAAGCACTTGGGTTTAACACAACAACGTGGGTTGAGTTAAATATGTGCCCTTTATGGGAAATTCAAGTGGGCTTGGTGTTGGTGAGAGTAAACTGGTTTGGATAAACAAGAACTGATTATCACCTTCTAGAGAAAAACATTTTAGATTTCTTTTTCCTTTACTTTTTTTTTTTTAAATTGTTTAACCCTTTCTTTGTTTCTTGCTTATATGCTGTACCCATAGTATTGTACCTTGCTTGGCAGTACAAGAACTGTTCATTTTGCTGCACACTAGGTAATATGACTGGCACTTGTCACATTTGATTTAGTTCCACCCCCTTTCTTGTGAAAGGGAAGAAGTTATGTACCCTCGGTGCACTGCGTTGCTCTGAAAAACTATCATAAAAAATATTTTAAAATATCATAAATAACATTAAAAAATAAATCTAAGTGTCTGTCTTTTGAAAAAAAAATGAGGTACTGAGTTTTGCTGAGAGAGAAAGTTTGAATTGATAGCTATAGTTCATTTTGGAGGCTTAGATTAGCCTGTAGGTATTCCAGGTCACAAAATGTAAGATCCAAGGTGCTGTTTTGTGAGGTGAGATTGTCTGCATGGGAGGATAGACTTAACTCTTTGTGTGGTCTGAAATAGAATAATTGCATCCAGGAATTTAAAAATATCATAGAATTCATCACCTGCTGTTATTAAAAAAGGTGAGTGAAAGCTCACCAGTTTTCTTTCATACATGAAAGAACCAAAAATGCTTCCTGGAAACACTGCTGAGCTTCAGAGCACTGTTGTAAAATCTGCTTAATTACCCAGTGTCTCAGAAAGCCCACAAGGCTTCTAGGGCTGCAGGGCTTTCTCTTGTGGTGGAGGGGTTGTAAGAAGTATCGAATGTCACACCTTCAGCAGTTGGGTGTTAAGTAAAATGAACAACGAAACCACTGTTAAAGGAGTCTCTGGGCCTGGGGACAGCTTCTGCTTTTCCCTTAAAGAGCCTTTGCATTAACATGCTCCTTTACCTCCTAAGACAGTGTAGCCCCAGCCTGTTTGCCAGAGGCTTTCCATGGCCATGTGAATCCCACACACTGGCAGTGGTGGATTCACTTGCTGCAGCCCCATGATTTGTTACATTCAGATGGGGAAGAGGATGCAGGAGGACTCTGGCTCTCCTCTGCTCCCAGGCAAGTGGCAAGTCAGTCCCCTCCTTGCTTTCTTTCTGACTCCTCCTTTGGCATTTCTGGTTGCACAGGGGTCCTTCTTTGCCACAGAAAATTGGATCTCCCAATGTTTTGTGCCCTAGAGTCTGATGATGGGGGACTTCTTTGGTGAGGAAGAAAACATGAGTTCAAGCTCTCTCAGGCCATGGACAGTCCTGATACAGTTGCCCCTGATTAAGGGTTCTCACCACTTGCTTCATATTGTAAGACTTTGATTGTTGTGGCTGCCACATAATGTTTTAAATGGTGCCTGCTCTGCTCCATGAGGTTGCTGACTCACAAGAGGGCTGTGAGGACTGCTGGTAGCCACTTCCTCTTGTGGGTTACCTGTCAAGCCACTCTCAAGTCATTGAAGTGAGACGTGGGTGGATTCAGAGGTCTAAATTCTGCCTAAGTTGAACTTTGGGCACAGGAGTAACTTTTCCAAGCTGATTGAACAAAAACCTGCTTATACGCAGGTTGACAAGAAGAATTTAGTCTAAAATAGCTCTCATCCAGGTGGGTATAATGAAGAGATATATATCCAGCAATTTAGAGACAAAAACATGCAAGCAGCCCTGCACTACTTATTTTTCGTTCATGCAATGCCCTGAAATTAAAACATAAGGTTGGAGTAACAGTGATGATGACTTCTCTACTTACCACAAAGCTCTTTCAGAAGAAAGTAATTTATTTAAGACTTCAGTGTGATTTAACTTGCCAGACCTTTCTCAGAGCTTAAATAAAACTGCAATGATTATACATTTTCATCTGTCTCAGCAAGAAAACCATCAATTATGTTGGTCTGACCTGCCCTTTCCTGCAAAGGAAGGATACATTTAGAATATGTCACCCACCCACAGAGAAAATATAATTTGGACTATCTGGATGATGATTCCTTTGGAGGCCATTACACTGTACTTTCCTGGTTTCTGCTAATGTATTTTGCATTAATTTTTGATTTTGATGCACAGCTTTCCTACCTCATTGGGAATTGCTGTTAGCTTAAATCTGTGAATCCCTGTCCAGAAAACTTCCTCCCTCTGTTCTCCTCCCAACCATGGCTTTTGTCTGCTCACCTATCTGCCTCCCTCACTCTCAGGCAAACTGCTACAGCTTTTCTAATTTGGCTGCTTCTGCTTAATGTCATTCACACCAGGTGCCATCAATCTCTGGCACTGCCATTTTCCCAAGAAACAGAGGGCAGTGGCAAGTACTTGCAATTCAGCAGTGCTGGAGGGCTGTGCTAGCTTTGTAGCATGAGATTTGTGGCCACATTTCTTTTTTCTTTTTATTTTTTAGAAAATGTGACATTTTCTATTTCCAACAAATAGTTTAAATGACTCAAAGTGACTTTTTAAAGTGCAATACATGGTTTCTCAGATTGGATGCACAATAAGAGTGCTGAGTAACCATGCTATTGTGCTGCCTGAAAACTAAGAATTGGTGTCATGTGTCAGAATTCCCCTGAAGGTACATATTTAGTCTGAAAGCAAAGAATTTCTGTTAAAGGCACTGAAAAAACTGCACATAATGCTGGGGATGGTTTTGGAATTTCTGTAGCATGTTCAAACAAAACAACATTTTCTTTTTAGGTAGAAACTTAGAAGCAGAAATTTAGAGAAACTTTAAGATGTTTACTCTCTGCTTATTAAAGCTGCACATAACCCTTTACTACAAAACTGAATTACATGTCTAGACTGAAAGCCAAACTCATCCTTAAGCATGCTAGTAAACTTATACAACAGCTCACAGAAAACTCGTATTGATTCAGTATCTCCTACAGCTTGTACGACTAGTGATGCCCCATGCCAAAGCGATGGACTGGTTGGATAAGGATTCAGAAAATATTTGTAATTTAAAAAAAAAATCTGGAACTACACTGACATGTGGCACTAGTTTGAAGTAAGGCAGTAAGTGGTGAAATTAATTTATGTTTAGTAACGACAACTTGATCAAGGAAGCACCTTTCACAAAAGGTCTTCAGCAAATCAGGAAGCATGGGAATGCTGTAGAAACCATTTTGAAAACCTAAGCTGAAATCCACTTCCGTGGTAGAAACCAGAAAATTGAAGTTAAGAAATTAGTTTCAATTTTGCATTACAGATCTCTTAAAAATGATAGTCTCATGCTACTTGCACTGCATAACATTTTCCCTTATACGTTTTGTACTTTTAAAAATATATTATTTCTTCATAACTGCATTATTTCTATTTGGAAATGTTTCCTTGAAGCCAACTCAGATAAATATCCTTCTGATACCTTTAGTTTAGACAAAACTAACCTGCGCTACAAGGGACACTGCTACAAAAGGCAAAGCAGAAAACAACCCCAAACCACCTAATGCCCCTTGGTCATCTTCTAGTGCTGTTTTGTTGGGACCCCCAAATCGCTTGCCTCCTTGCAGGGTCAGCTGCTGAGGGTCAGGATGCCCCACACCACATCCCAGGACATTCTGCATGGCCACTCTCCTCCGTGCCCTGTGGTCATTGCTGCTTTGCCTCTGCTACAGACTGTTCCAGCTGTATCCCTCCCACCTGGTGCAGCCCACCTGCAACCCAGCAGGCACACTCGGGCTGAGGTCTCTCACCTGATGAGGCTCTCCTGGGGAACAGTTTGAAAACCGTGGGCCTGTGAGTAGTGTTTCCATTTTTTAATGACTGAAGATATCTCGGGGCTCTAGGCTTCTTTTGGGAAGAAAGTGAGCTATGGATTTGAATGAGTGCCAGCATTATAAATGAGGCTATTATGAGTATTGCTGGTTTTCTGAAGACGTGCTGTTGGTGGAGGTGCTGGTGAGAGACATGACACAGTGAGGGCCAAGCTGTGCAGCCTTATGGCATCTGTGTTGGCAGCCCTTGGCAACTGGCAGGAGTGGTCGCTCTAACATATGGGTCATGCAGACAACATGAATAGCTAAGCTTCCAAAACTACATTCCTCAGTATCTGAGTGCCCTAGAGGGGAAATGAAGAGCTAGAAAACGTGGTGGCAGAGACAGTGGCCTCCAGAGCCCTGTCCTGGATGCTGTGACAGTGTAGATGTAACAAGAAATTGCTGAGAAATGTGTCTCAGAACCAGGCTAACACTGTTTTACTAATTTCGTGTATTAGAATATTTTAAAACCTTCTGGTTTTGCATAGAGATGAATCTCAGGGTTCTGTTTCTGAGAGACCAAGATCACAAAGGGAAACCACATGGACTGGGAGCAGAAACTTGTAATTTGTGGTCTTTTGCTTTTAAAACAAACCAAGCCTGCAGACCTCAGTATCGCATAATCTACTTCCATGCTCAGGAATTTTGTTCTGAACTTTGGCTTTAGGAGATTATCATATGAGCTTCTACTTCAAATCTAATTATTGCCTAACCTACGTATTTCTTTTTACACACATATTTCACCAATGAGAATAGAGGATGTAGACCATGGAAGACTGAGATTTTGTGTCTCAAATTACCACATATTTTGAGATGCAGTTTGGTGGAAAGGCTATCTCCAAAACAGATGCTAGCAGGCTTTTCTTACTTACATGATGTCAATACTTGCCCTTGTAACATTTGTTCGAAATTGTTCCATTGGAAGTACTCTAAACTTCTCTAACCTCTCACTTCCCTCATCTGGACACTCCTCTCCTTCCTGTGTAGTCTCATTTCCAAACGGCCTCTTTCTTCCTATGCTTCATGTACTAAAACTTCTTCAACCAAGCCCAGAAGAACAAAATTCTGAAGTGTTGAAGATGCATTGCAAGAGAGGTGAGAAAGACGGGCTCCAACCAAGGCGAGTAGGATGGACTCCCATCATCCTCAGCTGGCTGGCAGCTGTGAAAATAGCCCTGCAGTCAGGGAGCTCTTACCCTTTTGTAGCTCTGACTCACTGGCGTTGTCCACGGCCAGAATACACAGCACTGCTTCCAGCTTTCCTCTACGTCTCACCCCTGTTCTATGGGCTGAAGGGTAAACGATGTATTTGGGGGAAACAAAAAAGAATGGAGCCTTCTGAGTCCCTAAAGGAACCTGGCAGGGAGATCGAGAGGCACAGACACGGCCGTGTCCAAGCTTCCCTGTAAACGAGTGGTTTTTGAGAGGTAAAAATTTCCACAGTTCTGTGTACAAGCCTGAAGGTGTTGGAAATCCCCAGGTCATCCTGGTGGGGACATTAAAGGACTGCATGAAGGTACACAAGCACATTCAGAATTTTGCTCAAAATTTTGGCGCATGTGTAACTGTCACTTGGCAATTATGCACTTTTTTTCACATGAAGCAAGCTGCCAGCTGAAGGACTGTTGGCTGCTGTGTTACATGCGTTACATTTACAAAGATATTTTATAAGGTGATAGGCTGAGTAACAGTTTGCAAATGCAAGTTAAATGTATTTTTTATATCTGTGTCTATGGGATGCTCTGTAGAATGAGGCACATTAAGGATAACTGGCTGTGTTCTTAATGTGCCACTGACCTCTTAATGCACTCTGGAGATAAAGCAAAGATGGGATGGACTTTATGGGTGCTGGAAAGTCAGTTCAGCCAATACAAGAAGACTGCTGTTAAGAACTGCTTAAACCTAAACAATTTGAATGAACCATGAAGAGATGGTTATAAATACTCTTCTGAATGTGAATGTATTTCCAGTTCAGGATATGAGCTATAGATTTGGGTGTTCTGCTTAAAAAGGGAAGGAAAAAGCTGCAGATGGTGTTATTTAATTTTTTTTTAATTAAAATGCATTTTCATGAGAAATATTGATGCCTCCAAGCCGTTGGGAAATTTTCTTTCTGTTCAACAGTTTCTGGGTTTTTTTCCAGGCCTCAGTCACCGAAAAAAGAGCCCAAAGAGGAAAGGCAGCCCGAGGCAACCCAGCCATGTCCTGCTGCAGAGGAGAACAGAGAAGATGGCTAGAGTGATGAGGGTGAGCTGGCTGCAGAAGCAGGGAACAGGCTCTGTTCTCTGCTGGCAGGGCATCCGCAGAGGATGTGGTAGCCGCCCTCAGACACCACTAAATGTGGAGCTGCCCCAGCGCAGAGTTTGGTGCAGAATGTTAGCAGAGCCCAGAGCAAATACTTGGGCAGCTAGCCCATGAGTGCCATGTTGTCAGGACTGCCCGAACCCAGCACCTCCCGGTGTTCACAAGGGGCAGCTATTCCCACACAAGCTGCAATCGCAGCTGCTCTGTACAGCCACCCCATAGATGCCTTTGGAGCCTACAGAATCTCAGTAGACCCTGACTTGTCTATGGGCCACGGCGCTGGAAGAAAAGTTCATCGGTAATGCATGCTCCCGTTTTACCTGCAACAAGTCCCTTCACATCCCTGTTTTTGCATCAGCTTGCTTTCCGCAGGGCATTGTCAGGAGTCAGCGCAAGGCAGTGTTACTGCTGCCCTGCGTCGCGCTCGCAGCAGTGCCTGCAGCCCCTTTTTGGGGCTTAGAGAGTTCACAGGGGCCATGCAGGCTCTGGCAAGACACACTCAGAGTTTAATTTACTAACAGAGATACAATCTGAACAGCTACAGATTTTCTGGGCATTTCTGCGCCTTTCTGAGCTTCTTGTGTGGCAGCGGGAAGCTGTGCTGCCTGCGCGGCATTTACTCAGGTTTTCCAAGAGGGAAATGTGCAGCAAATAAAGGAACTGGGATGCAAAAGAGTGGCAGCTGCTTTAGGACTGTTAGAGAGGCTCTTTTACAGACGAATGAACCGTCAATTTGTAGTAAGACATTGTTTTCTAAACATAGCATGAAAACTGTTATCTTGCCTGGCTGGTCATTAGAAGAGAGATAATTATAGTCTCTGTGCGACAGCCGGGCCCAGAACAGGGCCTGCATTGTCCCAGCTCCCAGCTGAGCTCCAGCGCAGGCTCCCCAGGCGGCGCTGGGACAAGGGGCCTCCTTGTGCCCCGGCAAGTTCAAAAGAGGATTTGAAGTGCTCTAAGTAGGTGTTAAGCACCTATTTCTCTCTCCAACTCTGGACTTAAAAATCTACTCCACAGGAGAAAGGTGCAGAGGGCAGACCCGTGACTGCTGTAGCTCCATTCTCCCTGGGTTTTTGTACAATTCAGGCTATGATTATTATTTTTCTTTTATTTTTTAAAAAATCAACCCCCGAACTGTCAGTTTTTCAACACAGATGAACAAGACCTGTATGATGGACAGGTTTTCGGAAGGAAGGACATACTGTACATTCAGTGTCCACTTCCTGAGCCCTGAGTGAGAAATCTAAACCCCAGCTGATGCTGCAGCAGGCTGGAGGAGTCCTGGTGGGTACCCAGAGCTTCAGGAGGCCAGAACATCCCCCCCGGACTGCCAGGAAATTCCAGACTTTTGTTTTTCACTACCCATGCAGAAAGGACACTGCCACCCCAGCCAATAGCAATGGGCCAACACAGACTTCCTTGCTCTGGCAGCTGCCCATGCCAGGCCCACTGTATGGGCAGTTCATGTCTGCAAGTGCCACAGAACTTCCTTCAGGAATACAGTCACAGTTGCATGTAGTAAATTGAGCTATCACTTTTTCTTGCTCACTTCATACAGGTGCCTTAAATGACTTACCTATCAACACTTAAACTGAAAGAGAGTAGGTTTAGACTAGATAGTAGGAAGAAATTCTTCACTGTAAGGGTGGTGAGATGCTGCCACAGGTCACCCAGAGAAGTTGTGGATGTCACATGAATGTTGAAGGCCAGACTGGATATGGCTTTGAGCAACCTGGTCTGGTGAAAGTTATCCCTGCTCAAAGCAGGGAGGTTGGAATGGTTAAATGGTCTTTAAGGTTCCGTCCAACCCAAACCAATCTATGGTTCTGTGATTTAGGAGACTTTTTGTAAAATGGGGGACTTGTACATGCATGCTCTGAGCCTTAGGTTTGCAGCATTTTTCTGACTAGAGCTTTATTTGTGGTTCAGAGGTGAAAAGGAAAAAGTTCAAAATTCCAGGCAGACCTGATCCAGTCAAGTTTTTGATGCCATTGTTACATAAACTTCAGGTCTATTTTTAGCAATGTTTTCTAAGAAGCAATAGCCAGAAATAATAAATAATTCTGATGTCTCATATGAAGTAATTAGCCTGTTTTCCCAGCTTCTATATTCACACTGTGGCTCAGGCAGTCTCCTTTTAGAAATACTCCAATTAATTTTGACAAAAAGGAGAGCAAAAATTTATTTCCTGCTACTTCTGTGAAAGTCAGTAACTGGGTGAAAAGAGAACACCTTGTTAATGCCTCCTCCAAAGGAAAGGCTTTTGTGGTATCTCATCCTTATTAGACAAAAGAGAATCCACGTGGAGTATCTCTCTTGTGTTCCAAGTGTGAGGAAACCTGGTGTAGCTAGTAAAACTCCTTAGTTCAACCAGTCAGTGGTAAGTGCTGTAATTATACCACTAGGGAAAGAAGTGTCTTACATAAAGTAAAGGTAGCAACAAGAGCAAGTTAAGAACATAACATTAGTAATACAGGTGGAAACACAGTATTAGCAACACATTCAAAGTTTCTTAAAAGAAATACTTTTTATGTCCTGAATAGCTAAAAGATGGGAAGTCTTTTTTGTCATCCTGGTGAGAACAACCCCATAAACTCAAAGGATTAGATAAAACATGCAAGCAAAATACATCTGTTTAATATAAGATACTAACTTAATACTTGAAAATGAATGTGTTTGTAATGCAGTTATTTTTGCTTGAGTTCTCTATGCATCTCTGAAAGAGGTAAGTCTTACACTGTCATTGAAGTGATGAACTGAGTAAAGTCTGAAGAAGATGACAATATAGATACAGAAAAACATAGATTTTCTTTGAGTGTAAACAAACATAAACTGTTTTTAACTTCAGGATACATATAGGAAAACACAAAATATAAACATATACAACTCCATGGCTTCTCTCAGTCAAATGTAATTTAAAAGCCATCTAAACAAATTTCCCTCTGTGTATGTTTTCTTGTTTTGGTGTTTTGTTTAAATTTTGGAGAGGTTAGAGAAAAAGCAGTGTGCCCTAAGGAGGACTTGCCTCAGTAATATGTAATTTTGCTTTTTTCTCTGAATGTGATGTAGTTCCCATAAACTCTAGGAACAAAATATTAACTAGAGTTGATATTTAGCTTGGGGCATTTGGTTCATGTTTGTACTAGTCGGAGAGAAATCACATTTTGAAAAGACTTATCAAGACTCTAATCTCTCTGCAGAGAGCTGAGCGGCTGTGGCAGGCTTGACAATGGTATTCATTTTTGGAGCCTCACCACCAAAACAAGCACTCATCACAAAAGGATGTATAGAGCCTAGGCTACTGTACTGTTCATACATCTGCATCTATCCATTAGCAAGGGAGTTCCCGCCACAGACAACACACATCACTCGAATAATACCATTTTCCATTCTGTACCTTGGAGATTAGTGTTCCCTGGTGTCAGGTAGTGTTAATTAAGGATACAGCATACACCTTTCTATTGATCAAAAAGACCTTGTGAAAAAGTCTTGAAAGCAAAACAGTGCTAAACTTAGGAACAAGTTGCACTGTCTATCACACACTATTTGAAGAGAAGGCTTGAATTAATGTCTATTGGTGTGTGGCTTTTATACACCATTCCTTATCACATTGTCAAGATCTTGCTGTTCAGGCAGAGAGTATATGTGTCCACTTTAACAGTAGGGGCTTAATGCTTTCATAAATACTTCATGAAATATATATGAGTAAAGTACAGTTTCATTTTACATTTATGTCTTCATCTTCTTAGGTCTTTGATCCTAAGCACACAGCTGGAATGCTAAATAAAGCATTATGTCCCTACAGTTTCTCAGCAGTGAAAATATTTAACTATTATCAACAGGCAAAAACCACAACTTCCCCCTCTCCCCCCTGAATAAATATAGCAGAGAAACAACATCAGAATTACCTTGCTTGAGGTGTGCGCAACTTTTTATTCCTTTGCTCCACACAGTATGAAAGTGGGTTTTTTTCCAAGCTTTTCTGTGCCCCAAACTCCAGCCAACATTATTCTACAGAGAGAGGCAGGCAGCAGAGGGAGGCCTGGACACCTTTTTTCTTTCAGAGAGGAGCTAATCAAACATTCCCATCAAGCTCCCAGCTCTGTGAAAGGCACATTGCTCTCTCTCTCCCCCCCTCCCTCCCTCTGCTCCTCTCTCCCTCTCTGTCTCTCTCTCTCTGTGTCTTTCCCTCCTGCACACACAGACGTACAGAGCTCCTTATACCGATTTAGCAGCCGAATTAGGCGGTCCTATTTTAAATATACGTTCCCTCCCACATATTTTTGGTAGGGATTTCTGTGCTCCTTTTGCACTAGCCTGTCAGATTTGTCAAGTTTTTCTCTTTTGGGAAGTGAAGCTTTACTCAACTGATGTTTTGGCTCATTTTTTCTTCAGTCTCCCTGTGCAGTTCAGCAGTGTAGTGAAATGACTAGAACTAGTAGATGAGAGTAAACCACGCAGCTCTAAAAATTATAACTACCAGGTTAGTTAGGTGCAGATCAGGTTTAAAGAGAAAAAATATCTTTTGAAGAGAGAGTCTGTGATGCCTTTACTTATGTGAATAGCATTGCATTCCCCCAGCAGTTTCCCTGAAGTCAGAGGATTAGTGACAGAAGAAGCCTGTGAGTCTGGGCACAGAGAAATAGAAGTATGGCATGAGGGTTCTTTCTGATGAAGCTGGATGTGAGAATTTAATGAAATTCTCTCAAAGGCTACTAAACTGGTACTCGTTAAGTGTGATCTGGCCAAATGAGATATACAAAATGACTAACTTTTTAAGTATCTGTATGAATCAGATCTCCTAAAATTCTTGGGAAACTTTAAGAAGAAAAATTTACTGAGATAATAAAGATCACAGCATTTACGAGATTATCACAGGAAGTGTTGGTATAATATTTCAGGATACTAGAATGTAAACTATAATTTGCAATTCCATCAAGGTATTCAGATGTGTATAGACAATATCCATACACTGTTTTATCTAAGATCATGACTGATGAAAAAAAAAATCTAGTATAAATACGGGAGATTGACTTCAAAAGATACATTAGAAAGACACATAGTTCCTGATTTATCAATCCCCTAAACACATTTAGTTTAAAGGGGAAGTGGTTATCTGGTACTTGTAAATATCTACTCCTGTACCTGCAGAAACTGTGTAACAGCTCAGCATATTAATAAACAGTACAATATCAGAAGTTTATCAACAAGTTCCACAAGTTACTAAGAAAGAATGATCATTCATTCGATTCTCTTAATACAGGAGCTCTGGCTAGCCATAGTGAGTCCATGCAAGGCAGGATGCTGTGGAGTGGCAGAAAGCCTCTTCAGACAGCAAATGTGTTAGCAGTTCCACCTAGAAGATCTACTGAAAAAACCCTGAAACGCTCCACCCCCCCACTCAAGTCTTATTCATTCAAATTTCAGAATATCATCACCCTTTTCATAAGGCTTTGTGAGGTTTAATTATTCAAATAATGAGGGCAAAAGGATCAAGACCTTAAGACTACAAATTTAGAGTTATATAGGTACTAGGAGACAAATATCTAAATATTGGGGTTTTGTAGCTAAGGGGCTATGTGTCATTTCCCAGTGCTGATGAAAGGCTGAAGTCCCCATGACAACTCCTTACCTGCAGATGCTGATAGATAGACTCCAAAAATCTTCAAGTACAGACCTTCACTGGTCTTTAGCCACTTACTTTCCATTCAAGCAGCTTATTTTCAGAAATCCATGGGAATCTGTGTAGAGCTTGAGTTGCCTGTATTGCTTTAAAGTTTCAGGTCCATGGGTTACAAAAGAATCTTGGTCTCAAAGCAGTGCAAGTGAGAGTACTGAAGGCTGAGCTTCTGGCAAGCCAAACCATGGTTGGGTGGCAAAGGCTCAGGCTGCACCCGCAGGGCACGAAACAGGATTGCATCAAACTGGCTGGACTGGCGTTGAGTGTTGGAACTGAGAAGCCAGACACAGCAGATGACTGGGATAACTAGTATAGGCAAACATTCCTCCCGAGGTTCAGCTTCTGAACCTCCCCACGTCAGCTCACAGAAGGTTGTAGCTGTTGGCATGTGGAACGTGGTTGACAAGGTGTCAAAGCAAGACCAACAGCACTTACACTGAGGTCATGCTTCATTGGTGTTGCTGCAGGGTGGCAGGTTTACAAAAGAAACAGCTGATAGATCCACTGTTCATTTTCCATGGATGAGTTATCTTATTTGTGGGTAAATTGTACCATGGGCGAAGAGCCAGTGAGGACCTGGCAGGACTTTGCTCAAAAGGAGTGGTGTGAGAACACAGCTTTGTTTCTTCCAGAAAAAAAGCAATGGTGCAGCACTGTCCACTCTGCACCCACCTTACTCTCCCAGCCTTGCTGGGTCCACTCCTGGCTCAGGGTCAAGAATGCTGCCAGCTGGGTGGCACATTTCTGCACTGCTGCCGGAGAGCTAACCTGGCATCCTCTAAATGGGCATCCCGGGAACTGTGGAGCAGAAACACTGAGTGGGCAGAAAAGAAAACTATCTGGTTTGTTATTGTTCAGGGTATTCAGCCTCTCATTATCATTTGGATTGGAGAGCTGAAGAGTATCAAAACAAAACACTGAGAAGGGCACTGACTGTCTCTTTTTATCACAATGTTTCTGAGTGCCGTCGCCTGTGCTCTTTCCTGACAGAGGCAATTTCCAGCCACCCAAGAGCTGGCAACACAAAGAGCAGAAACAAGAGGTAGACCACATTGAATGGTTCTGCCTTGGTGCTGGGATTTGCCATAGGCAAAGATTTGCTTGCAAAAGAGATGGCTGTGCAGTCAGGAAGCCACTAATTTGAAGACAATAAGTATTGAACACAATTGTCTAGGGGATGGACAAGTGCTCTGTATCTGTATGTGTTCGTGTCTCACCATTGCTTCTAATCTGAGTCTTCCACCTGAGTTTTCTACTAATTCTTGATAGTGTTTGTGGTGGTAGTTTTTAAGTTTCGCTATGCTGTATTTTCATTTGCATGTTAGTTAGAGCAGGATTTAGCACAATCTGTTGAAACAGAGCCTGAAAGCAAAATAATGCAGACTTCTCATCTGTTCCCTGAAGCAGCCAGTGAATAAGACCAGAGAGTCAAAGAGAGTTGAGAAGGCTCTTAACCTTTTGAAGAAAATTTAGTGCCTTACTCAGATAGTACCTTCACTCTGGAGGATAAAATAGCAGAAAGAGAGATATGATGTATGTAAGCAGTGTTAGCACTAACAGAGGAGATAATCTGGCTAAGACTCAGTAAGGAAATTTTGTGTTTTCAGAGGTAGCAGCAACCCAGAAGTCTAGGCACTTGCTGATGGACCTTAGTCACAGATCCTTAAATAAATCTTTATTTTGAGATCATCTGTCATGCTGAATTTTCAAGGTGTTTGTTTAAAAATCATCGCTTTGGGTAACAGCTGGGTAAAGGCCTTGGTGGGTAGCAGCCGAAAATCTGACTTCACTGAAGGGAAGGTCACTGCACTTAATCTAATCCTCATTAAAATCTGACTTCAACAATTTTTAACAAAACATTTTTTAATAATATAACTAGTAGTCTTACATATTTCAGCCAACACAAAAATGTAATATTCCTCATGCTTCCCACTCTCTGCATGCAGTCATTCACAGGTAAATGATACAGGGGAAACCTCCCCTAGTTTGAAATGCAAATAAATTCACATGTTCTGGATTGGATGCTCACCAACTGGTATGGCCCCTGATCTGAGAAGAGGCTGCTGGGAGAGAACCATCAGGGAAAGCTGTAGTTTTGCATTTTTTGCACTTATATGTCCAAGTTCTGTCCAAATTCATTACTGACTTGGTCCATAATCTTTTGACCATAGCTGGCCGTTCTGTAGTGATTTACACAAACAGGTCAAACTTTTGATGAAAGAGGAAGAGAGAAAAGTTTTACTGTGTAGTAGGTTCACAGTGTAGGTCAAAATCTAAGTGAGAGCAGAGGATGGTGATTTCAAAGCCATAAACTGCTTCCAAGAGGTCTGTGCAAAGGGTTGACAGGCATATAGATCCTTTGGAGCAAGTATCTGCTGCAGCCCAAGCCATTCTCTTCATCTCCCCAACACTCAGGAGGAATTTCCAGCCCCACTGTTTTAGGCATAGGCAAAGAAAATACCCTTCAGGTATATTATAAAACAAGATATGCCTGCGCAATTTTTAGAGAAATCTAAACTTTGTCTGGGAAATTTTTCCCACTGCAAAGTAGAGAGTATCTCACATACCAGATCTTTGTCCCACGTGTGGGACCCAAGGCACACACTGCTCTTCTGGCATGCGGCTGTGGCCACCCTTCTAAAACCATGACATCATTTGCTCTCCAGGTTATGAGTGGGAAATACACAAGACCCAAGACTGAACTAATTGGCCTGTGATCATTACACAGAAACTGCTGAATGTATCTTCTCAGGTTAACCCTGTGAGCTTAGTGAGGCAGTCCTGACCCCTCATACAAGGACAGAAAACAGACAAATTAAATTATTTCTGCAAGACAACATGTAGTTATGTCACATCTAATCCCATCCAGGTGCTTAAACGGAAAGGAACAAGTTTTCTGCTCTCAAGCAATTACCCTCAAGCCTTTTTAACCAAATAGTACCACAGGAATCAGAGAGCAGACTCTTACAACACCCCGAGATGTCACGCACAGCCTGGCAGTGCTGGCTCTGTTCAAAACAAGCATGGTTGCCTATGCTAGAGTTAACTCCTAGCAAGTGGCAGTGGAGTTCAAATTCTGCAGTTTTTCCGCATTTCTCAAACTCTGTGAAATAAAGTCTTAACTTACGCATTATTAAAATTGTTCTTGAAAACCATTTGTACATGAAAAAAACAAGTCATAGAGAGAACAGAGTGGAAAGTTAAAAGCATAATTGGGATGGCAAGGCAACTAGGGGGTTAACATTGTTTGGCTTTAGCTGTTTAAAGTATTTATATTGAAATTGGCCTCAGGTAAATAACCAATGTCCTGTAAGGCTTGTATAAAATACACTGATGTGTTTGTCTAGTTTTTGAGAAAGGTAGAGAGGCTGAATTATGTGTGCTGTAGCCCTTGCCAGCATCAGAAAGTTCTTTAAACAATTAGAGCAATTGGGTAACCAGGCCTCTGTTTTTACTTTTTTATGAATGAGGAGACCTCATGGGCCAAATGAATACATAATGTTGGCATGTTTGGTTAAATGGATATATACCAAATTTACACTGTGTGAATATGAACCACTGTGTGTTTCTCAGAGAAGATGGCAAAGGCCATGTTTCCTGAGTCCGTAGAGAAGTTGGTCTCTGTCAGTAAGTCCCAAGTCCCCTGTTCATTTGTATGCTTCAGAAGGAAAAAAGTGATAAAAGATCACAAAATTAGCCTTTTTAGGTTTGCCAGGGCAATGTTCAAGAGAGAGCTGATAAACCCCTTACTTGCAGGGGTCTTCTGCAGAATATAGCAGCAGAACGGGGCCCTGGGAGCCTGCTATCCCTATCCCAACTGGGCAGGCTCACAGGCTCCGAGGATGAAGGTTCATAGTGAGGAATGGAAAAGGGATCCTATTGCTGCGATTGATCCATGAAGAGCTGGAGTCCGTCCAGTTGAATGGTGACCATACTGCCATGTATTTTAATTATTGGGAGTTTTTTCAGAGCTTTGGGCAGTCAATTTTGGAGACTTTTGACCTTGCTAGACTCTATAATTGTCAAAAGACATAAGGAAAAATGAACATGGGCTTGGAAGGAGAATCTAATAAGGTATTTGGGCAAACTCAGAAGTTACTACTCTGTTCAGTGTTTGTTCACTCTGAGAGCATTTTAACATGTACTGCATTACCTGTGGGCATGCAGACAATACTGGTTAGGGCCAACAAATCTGGTGCATTTGCTTATAGGTTTGGGCCGTAGCAGAAAGAAACAATGCTCAGATATTACTTTCCTTTAATTACTTCTAGATACTTCTCTATAGGAAAAAAGCAAACAGGTGGAGGATGCACCTGAAATACAGCACAGAGCTACCATGTGCTTCAAGAAGTCTTCATTATTTTTGCCATGCAGCTGAATCTATCCATACCTCCAGTGCCCCATATTCCCAATGCCTGATTTAGAACAGAGGTTGCCACAAATGCTGTGTTAAAACATAAATAAAGTGAACAGTAAATGCCTCCATCAAGTTGGGGATCAGGAATGGCCAAGGGTGACTTGCCTTGATTGTGTTTGCAGACCTTTGGATCTGAAGAGGTGTAACCAGCTTTAAAAGCTGGGACATTATGGAGGTGTATTCTGATGTTTGTATCTCTCTAGTTTGCTATCAGAAACCAAGATAACTTGCAGTTATTGCAGACGGAAGTGTGTCATGACTGAACAGAACTGGGTCTGTTAGAAGTGCAGCATATGGACTTGGTTCATCTAGAATCCAGAGTAGGTAGGGATTGAGTCTTCCCACGTTAAGTGGGATATATTTCATTGCTCAACTACCTCATATAAAAGCTAATTAATCACCATAAGACTTCTTTTATGAGGAGTAAAATCATCTGCTCAGGAGAGTACTTTTTGTTAATCAAAAGTCTCAGCAGTGATGGATTCAGTGTTGAAATTCACAGCCAAGGATCAGAGTCCTCAGAAAATACAAATAGCTTTTTCAGCATGTTTTCCCTGTCTACCCACTTCCAGTGCAAGCCATGTGCTGTCATTGCCACTGTTAATTCAGTTCATCAAGAATACCAGGTCTCACTCTGGATCCCAGTGCCCTTTACCTTGGCAATAAAGCTCAACTATTCCCTGCAAATCAGGCCTGGAAAATGTAAACCCAGTAACAGGGTTACTGTCTGTTTTCCTGACTGTTTTCCTGATGTGTGTTCTGTTTATGCTCTGTAGGGCATCAGGTGTCAGAGCGAATAGGTGATGCCAGTAAAAGCCACTTCACACTAGAGACCTCATGGCTGCCTCCCAGCAACTGAATGCATCCCCTCTGTGGTGCCCTTATCCTTGTCTCCTCCAGCTTTGGCTCTCAGCACTGAAGACTGTTCAAAATGCAGGTTGTTTCTGGAGGCAACATGCAGAAATTAGAGTGCTGCCCTGGCAAGCAGAAGTGTCCAAACATACAGCAGGGCCAGAAATGCCAGTGTGTTTAGCATGTGGATTAATCTATTTTCTTTACTGGTATTTGCCAGAGTTCATGAAAAGCTCTTCTGCATGTGACACTGTTCACAGACTTGTCATGTAAAGCTCAACACTCTTCTCTCCCAGGTGACTGGTGGTGGCTTGGCCTCCCTCTAGGGTCTCCTTTCCCACTGTTCTTGTAGAGACCTTTGCCTCTAGGGAGGGAAAATTTCCAAGAGGGATGCAGCTGGTGGAAGGGGAAACAGGGTTGCTTGGCTTTGTGCTGGTGTTGTAATGAGGGATCTCAGTACGGGGTGGGAATACACAGGTTCCCTTAACTCCTGGATGGTGTTGCACCCACATAAATGTCTTTTTGTGTGGATCCAGGTCCCAGCAACACCATCGTTGAAAGATGGGACACATTGTGGAGGTACAATATCCCATATTTCAGCAAGGTTGAATTGAAGTGGGAAGGAAAGGAGAGAGACCACAGGGTCCTGGTGCTAGGGGCTGGCAGAGTAGGGGAAATAGGAGGGGAAAATTGTGATCCTACTGGAGGCATGGGGCAGGAGGAAGGTGCTGGGGGTGCACCTATGATCTAGGTACAAGGAGGATATAGAGTGATGCAAGGGCATGCAGACCCCAGCAGACTGGCAGAAATGCCAGCAATTTTCCTTCTTGCTATCCCTGTCCTGTCCCTTCCAGCAGGATGGGAGAGAGAGTATTTCTGGTGTTTCTTTAACTGGTCACAGCCAAGATGTTCATTGCTGTGAACAATACTGTCAGGGTACTGAAGCTCCAGATTGCTGTCAGTCACTAAAACCATTCAAAAAATTATCCTGTTGTGTGTGAACCAGCCTGACATTGGAAAGGCTTTTGTGTGCCCAGGGAACAGAGCAGGCAAGGCTGCAAGCGGGAAACTCACACCTTCCTTCCCTCCCCCTCAGGATATTTTGTGACCAAGGTTTTATTGCCATATGTGTGCAAAGTGGTCAGGGTTGGGGAGCGCAGGTGGTGCCCCTTTTTGCTGCTCATTCCCAACGTTTTACCCAGGCATCAATTTTCCAGCCCCACAGAGCAATACATTTCCAGTCATACAGAGGTATGAGGTGTACCCTAAGGGACAGAAGATGTAGACACAAGTTTCTGCAGTGCAGTAGCCTGTATCTATGCTTTTTACAAGCCAGCTATTTTTCATGATCAATTTCCACTCAAAAAGCAGAAAACAGGCAGTCGGCATAAACATCACTCAATGCAGTAGCAATTCAATTAACTATAAACTCAGTAATGTAGAAATAGAGTAGCAAAGAGTCATCTTTCTTCTATGATGCCTTTGAGGGCCACACAAATTTATAATGCAATTCTAAATCCTTCTCTGGAATCAAGCCTTGAGAAGAAATGCTGCTCTTTTGTTACACGTAAAAGAAAGAAAAAACTCTTAAAATCTTATTAGAAAAATAAATCTGTCTGAATAAGCTCTATTCTCCATTCCTTGCCTCCAGTGACACAACCATATATCATAAGGTGAGCTTTGTATTTTGATCCCCAAATTCAGAAAATTACATCTAATAAATTGTTTAGTCACAAGCACAATTTAGCTGGAAATACCATTTGCATTCTTATAATTGCCAGCATTAAATCACCCAAAGAATTGTAAGAGGAAAATCTCTACAATTTCTGCTTGCTAACTCCTCAGAGTGTTTTATATTGTAGAAAATACTGTAAGTGCTTTCCAACTATTTCAATAATTGACATTTTCCACCTTAGGTTTTCAAAACTCTTTTAAAGAAGGGCATACAATGAAAGAAAGTGAAAAATAGTTTTGGGAGAGAGAAAGTTAAATTCCATGCATGCTCTTAAAAAATATCAGAGGGAAAGAAAGGCAAGCAGCTTTTGCAGAAAAGAAGCTGAGAAGTGCAGAGCTTACAGAACCAAGTCTGAGAAGATATTTTCAGTACTTTCAGTACTAAAAGAAAGACAGGGACAGACATTTTAGCAGAGCTTGTTGCAATAGGTCAAAGGATAGTGGTTTTCAACTGAAAAAAGGTTGATTTGAATTTAAAAAAGAAAGACATTTTTAATAATGAGGATGATAAAACACCACAACAAGTTGCCCAGAGGGGTGGTGGATGCCCCTACCCTGAAACAATCAAGGTCAGTCTGGTACCCCATCCCTGGAAACTTTCAAGGTCAGGCTGGATGGGGCTCTAAGCAACTTGATTGACCTGAAAATTTCCCTGATCATTGTAGAGGGGTTAGAGTAGATGACCCTTAAATGTGCCTTCTAACCCAAACTATGCTATGATTCTACGATAATTGCCTTTTTTTAATCCAGCAAAAAAAGAAAAGCATTTTGCAGATAGGTTCTGGCTTTAGCAGTCTTATGAGGGATACCCCTGATCCCATAGACGTTAATAGAATCACAGAATCAAAGAAGAGTCAATATTGAAAGAGACCTTTGAGGTAATCAAGTCCAGCCATCCACCTGACACTACCACTGTAACCCTTAAACCACTAAACCATCACCTGGGGCCACCCAGGCAAAAAATCTCTCCAGGCATGGTGACTGCCACCTCCCTGGGAAACCCATTCCGATGCCTGACCACCCTAAAAGTGAAAATATTTTTTTCTAATATCAAACCTGAATCAGTTTAAGTTTAAACCTGAATGAGTTTAAACTGCTGTATCAGTTTAAGGCCATTTCTTCTGGTCCTCTCACTGCAGGCACAGTGGAATAAACCAGTCCCCATCTCACTACAGCCTCCTTCCAGGTGGCTGTAGAGAGTGATGAGATCCCACCTGAGCCTCCTCTTCTTGAGACTAAACAAATCCAGCTCCCTCAGGTGCTCCNTCTAAGCAACTTGATTGACCTGAAAATTTCCCTGATCATTGTAGAGGGGTTAGAGTAGATGACCCTTAAATGTGCCTTCTAACCCAAACTATGCTATGATTCTACGATAATTGCCTTTTTTTAATCCAGCAAAAAAAGAAAAGCATTTTGCAGATAGGTTCTGGCTTTAGCAGTCTTATGAGGGATACCCCTGATCCCATAGACGTTAATAGAATCACAGAATCAAAGAAGAGTCAATATTGAAAGAGACCTTTGAGGTAATCAAGTCCAGCCATCCACCTGACACTACCACTGTAACCCTTAAACCACTAAACCATCACCTGGGGCCACCCAGGCAAAAAATCTCTCCAGGCATGGTGACTGCCACCTCCCTGGGAAACCCATTCCGATGCCTGACCACCCTAAAAGTGAAAATATTTTTTTCTAATATCAAACCTGAATCAGTTTAAGTTTAAACCTGAATGAGTTTAAACTGCTGTATCAGTTTAAGGCCATTTCTTCTGGTCCTCTCACTGCAGGCACAGTGGAATAAACCAGTCCCCATCTCACTACAGCCTCCTTCCAGGTGGCTGTAGAGAGTGATGAGATCCCACCTGAGCCTCCTCTTCTTGAGACTAAACAAATCCAGCTCCCTCAGGTGCTCCTCATGTTTTCTAGTCCTTTCATAAGCCTTTTTACTCTTTTCTGGACCCCCTCTGGCACCTCAATGTCCTTTGTAAAGCGAGGGCCCCAGAACTGAATGTAGTGTGGCCTCACCAGTGCTGAGTACAGGGCCATGACCACTTTCCTGATCCTGCTGGCCTCCCTATTCTTGAAACATGCCAGGATGCCACTGGCCTTCTTGGCCACCTGGGCACATGTTGACTCATATTCAGCCAACCGGCACCCCCAAGTCCTTTTCTGCAGAACAGCCCTCAAGCCATTCTTCCCCCAGCCTGTAGTGCTGCAGGAGGTTGTTGTGACCAAAGTGCAGACCTGGCTCTTCACCTTATTGAGCCTCCTGCAGTTGTGCTCAGCCCACTGATTGAGTCTGTCCAGGTCCCTGCAGAGCCTTCCTACCCTCAAAGAGATCAACGTTCCCGACCAGCTTAGTGTCACCTGAAAATTTACTGAAGGTGCACTCAATCTTCATGTCCAGATCATCAATGTTCATGTTAAATGGGACTGGCCCCAAAACTGAGCCCAGGGAACACCACTTGTGATTGGCTACCAGGTGGACTTGACCCCATTGACCACAAACCTCTGGGCCTGGCCAACCAGGCAGGTTTTTACCCATCAAAAAGTCCACCTGTCCAAGACACGAGCAGCCAGTTTTTCTAGGAGGATGCTGTGGGAGATGGTGTCAAACACTTTATTGAAGTCTGGAGAGATCACATCCACAGTCCTTGCCTCATCCACCAGGCAGGTCACCTTGTACTAGGAGGGCTATGATAAGGTCACCTTATCATTCAGAGTTCTGAAGACACATGCTGTGAAAATGCATGTGCTGGGGAACAAGTGGCTCAGGACCAGGCAAAAGGGAAAGGTTTCCTGCTGCTTCTCCCACAGCCCTGCAAACACCCTGATGGGTGCTGGGATCATTTCTTGGGCTTCGGTTTGCAAAATCTAATGGTTTTTGTTGCATCCTGGTGGGGGTTGTGAGCCCCAGGCAGAAGACCAGGGAAAAGTAAGGCCAGAGGAAGCCTGAGTGAGGCCTCTGTTGTGTAAATTTTGGTGAGTTACAGCCACAGCCATACCTTGGTGTGTCCAGATCCTGGTTCAGCTCTTTTGTGTCTCCACTGACAGCTCACCAAGCCAGAGCAACCCAAAGCTGCTTTGAGCTTGAGTTTATCTTAGGCTGTTCAGTGCTAGTGATGGTTCCTGTGAGTCCCTTACCATAAAGTGAAAGATATTTATGGTCAGTGAGAAACATCTGGCACATTGTGCTTGTGCAAGGCGCTTGTGGGGGGAACAGAGGAGACAATCCTGATTCCCACCAGTATAAGAGAAGGAGGTGTCAGGCCTGCAGAGATGCCTAAAATGGTGTTTTCTCCTCCTAAGTGAGCTAATAAAGTAGGAAACCAAGCTGTGCCAGCTTCAAGGTGAAATATTACATGCTAGCCTGTGTTACAGCTCCCTGGCTGCCTTGGCTGCTTGCTGCAGTGTGCTGGAGCAGGGGAGCTGCTGCTGCCAGCCCAGATGAGCTGTAAATAGCAGCTGCTGAGGCCGCTGGTGCAGCGGTTCTGCATACAGGCCCTGCTGTGTTTGGTGAGCTCCCCTTCCACATGTCCTCCTCACAGGCTTTCTGCCATGCAGCTGTCATGCTGTGGATTAGGATAGCTTATCTATATATACTCTGAATCACTGCTTAGAGGGGTTACCTGACAGGAGACCATCAGAGGCTCACTTTGTCTCCTCTGTGGCAGTGTGTGAGAAAGCCTGTAAAGAAACTGCAAATGCCAACTACAATTGTTTCCANTGCTCCTCATGTTTTCTAGTCCTTTCATAAGCCTTTTTACTCTTTTCTGGACCCCCTCTGGCACCTCAATGTCCTTTGTAAAGCGAGGGCCCCAGAACTGAATGTAGTGTGGCCTCACCAGTGCTGAGTACAGGGCCATGACCACTTTCCTGATCCTGCTGGCCTCCCTATTCTTGAAACATGCCAGGATGCCACTGGCCTTCTTGGCCACCTGGGCACATGTTGACTCATATTCAGCCAACCAGCACCCCCAAGTCCTTTTCTGCAGAACAGCCCTCAAGCCATTCTTCCCCCAGCCTGTAGTGCTGCAGGAGGTTGTTGTGACCAAAGTGCAGACCTGGCTCTTCACCTTATTGAGCCTCCTGCAGTTGTGCTCAGCCCACTGATTGAGTCTGTCCAGGTCCCTGCAGAGCCTTCCTACCCTCAAAGAGATCAACGTTCCCGACCAGCTTAGTGTCACCTGAAAATTTACTGAAGGTGCACTCAATCTTCATGTCCAGATCATCAATGTTCATGTTAAATGGGACTGGCCCCAAAACTGAGCCCAGGGAACACCACTTGTGATTGGCTACCAGGTGGACTTGACCCCATTGACCACAAACCTCTGGGCCTGGCCAACCAGGCAGGTTTTTACCCATCAAAAAGTCCACCTGTCCAAGACACGAGCAGCCAGTTTTTCTAGGAGGATGCTGTGGGAGATGGTGTCAAACACTTTATTGAAGTCTGGAGAGATCACATCCACAGTCCTTGCCTCATCCACCAGGCAGGTCACCTTGTACTAGGAGGGCTATGATAAGGTCACCTTATCATTCAGAGTTCTGAAGACACATGCTGTGAAAATGCATGTGCTGGGGAACAAGTGGCTCAGGACCAGGCAAAAGGGAAAGGTTTCCTGCTGCTTCTCCCACAGCCCTGCAAACACCCTGATGGGTGCTGGGATCATTTCTTGGGCTTCGGTTTGCAAAATCTAATGGTTTTTGTTGCATCCTGGTGGGGGTTGTGAGCCCCAGGCAGAAGACCAGGGAAAAGTAAGGCCAGAGGAAGCCTGAGTGAGGCCTCTGTTGTGTAAATTTTGGTGAGTTACAGCCACAGCCATACCTTGGTGTGTCCAGATCCTGGTTCAGCTCTTTTGTGTCTCCACTGACAGCTCACCAAGCCAGAGCAACCCAAAGCTGCTTTGAGCTTGAGTTTATCTTAGGCTGTTCAGTGCTAGTGATGGTTCCTGTGAGTCCCTTACCATAAAGTGAAAGATATTTATGGTCAGTGAGAAACATCTGGCACATTGTGCTTGTGCAAGGCGCTTGTGGGGGGAACAGAGGAGACAATCCTGATTCCCACCAGTATAAGAGAAGGAGGTGTCAGGCCTGCAGAGATGCCTAAAATGGTGTTTTCTCCTCCTAAGTGAGCTAATAAAGTAGGAAACCAAGCTGTGCCAGCTTCAAGGTGAAATATTACATGCTAGCCTGTGTTACAGCTCCCTGGCTGCCTTGGCTGCTTGCTGCAGTGTGCTGGAGCAGGGGAGCTGCTGCTGCCAGCCCAGATGAGCTGTAAATAGCAGCTGCTGAGGCCGCTGGTGCAGCGGTTCTGCATACAGGCCCTGCTGTGTTTGGTGAGCTCCCCTTCCACATGTCCTCCTCACAGGCTTTCTGCCATGCAGCTGTCATGCTGTGGATTAGGATAGCTTATCTATATATACTCTGAATCACTGCTTAGAGGGGTTACCTGACAGGAGACCATCAGAGGCTCACTTTGTCTCCTCTGTGGCAGTGTGTGAGAAAGCCTGTAAAGAAACTGCAAATGCCAACTACAATTGTTTCCATCCAACTATTCTAGTCCAGGTAAGCAGACATTAATTTTTTTGGAAATTACATTTCAAAGATTCTGCTCCTTTAAAGTGAATTTCTTTGGTCTTCAGTTAATTAATGCTTTACAACTTTCTTTTTAAATTTTTTTTTCCCCAATGAGTGAATACATTTCATCATCTAGAAAAAAGTCAATGTACAAGAACGAATAAGGAGACTGAAACAGGTCCTGATTTGTATGTAATAAATCAATAAGGTTAATTTGTGGAAAATAATTGGTTTTTTCTTTTAATCTGTTGCTTCATTTGTTTCTTTTCACATGCAGGGGTGGAGAAAGAAATTAGTGTTACTGTGAGTGATGTATTTTGCCAAACAACTGTGGCTAGCTATGGGAAGTTCTGAGTAAACTCCCTGTTAATTTGTTTCACGTTTCCAAGGCTGGACTTTCTGCAGGCCACAGATTTGGGGCACAAAATCAGTGTGGTGTCTGCTGAGGATCCAAGAAATGAAAGACAACAGATAAATTGAATTCAAAGGACATCTGCACAGCCGTTTTTTCCGTCATCACCTCTGCTCTTCTGCAAGAGTGGTTCATGCAAATTAAGACATACAAACAAGAAGTGTTCAGAAAGTGAGTGACCAAGAGCTTAGCAGCACCTGTAGGAAACTGGTACAAATGCTAGATTCCATTTTTTAATCTCTTTATTTTTCTATTTTTTTTTAAGAGTTTTTGAAAACATTCTGTTATGTCTTTGGTGTTTCATCTGTAGGAAATCATGACAGTGCAAGGGGATCTCCATGGAGTCAGCGTGAAGAAGATGGAACTTAGAAACCAGATGTTAGTACTTAGGCTGGTATTTCAGAAGATATTTGCACCATCCTCACTTCTGCCATCAACTGTTTTATAGAGTGGAAATCAACTGGTTGGACTAAGAGCTGTCTCAGGCACCCATCAGTGGGAGAGTGCAAGTGGTGTGTGCATGCTCTGTGCCACAAACAGTTGATGGAGAGTGTGTAATTTGCTGCTGTCAGTGTGGCTATTGTTTCTAATTTACACAACTTCAAAAAGTTTGTGGACAGTTTTATGCACAAGAATTTCAGTAAGAGAGACTAACCTTACCCTGCAGCACCCAAGCACTTGGTCTTGGTGTTCTCCTTTCTCAACATTTCACATGTTCTACGACCTGGCCTCATCTTAAGACCCTTCAGATGAAGTCTTTGCATGTTGCAATTAATCATTTTGCTGTTGCTTGCAATGGAATAGGATTTGCCTCATATCTCTAGGATAAAGGGATGACCTTTCCTCCCCTTGCTCCAAGGGACAGACATAAACACATAAGCAAGGGCATGATGGAGAAGGGAGGGAGGATGTTTCCTCTCTGATGCCTTCTGTTTCTCCTTCCTTCAGTACTGTGGGGAGAAGTTATAGGGAGGCTGCAGGCATGATCCTGGCTTCTTGGGTGTCGCAGGAGCAAATGGGGAAGACCAACAGTTTTTTCCTCTGTCCATGAATGAGAAATCTTACAGGTTAGGTCATGTCCTGCTATTGCTGTGGCCAAAAACACCAATGTTGAGTTGTTACTTGGGCTGGGAGGAATTTCATCCTGGATTTGCAAGGGTTAATATTTGTGGTGACTCCTTCTGAAAGAAGATAGCCATAGTGGGGTTTGTTGTAATCATACAGCTTCTTTATCACAAGGTTTTACACAGTGAGGATGAGGGTTTGAGAAGTGGTACAAGGAATTTGAAACAAAGCCCTGAATTTTCATTATTCCAGGCAGGCAGAGGAGTTCTCTCTCTCTCTAAATGATATTTAGGGATTTCTGCAGCTGAATGCCATTATCGAAGACAACATTTTGAATGAATAGCCCTACGCATATTCTCCATGACTGCCATATGAATAACTATGAACATTTCTCAATCTTCCTCTTCCCACTCCCCTCTCCCACCTCAGCTAAAGCACAAACACTCATTTCAGGGCTAAAGATACACTCTTAAATAACTTCTGACATTTCTTTGTTGCTGCCTAATGAAAGCTGGGTTGATGAGCTAGAGGGAAGTTTTATATAAGCCCTTGCTGAGATGTCGTTTTAGGATCGGAAGTGGGCAGCACTGGCAATTGTTAGCATTTGTCTCTGGAGTTTATTTAACTGCAGGTCTGTATGTCTGCATGTCTGCATGGCACACAGGGCTTTGTTGTATTGGTTTTGAGCCTCAGTGATGTGTCATGGTCCTGAGGACTGCGGGGTTCAAAGAGCAAGCCACACTGCTATCCCCGCTGTGCTAACAAGGGGTTTCTGTGTGCCCTTGTTTGGAAGGAGATGTCCCACCAGGGATGTGCCAGCTGCTCCTCTTGGCTTTCCCAACCCTTTCAAACACTTTTACACTCTGCTTCTTCCATTAATTGGATTATTTGTTTTTTAAGCTTGTTGTTGAGAAAGTCAAATTGACCACGCCTGGTTAACAAAGCCTGAAATAACTGTGAGTAAGTAAAAGCAGTGCTGAAGGGGGAGGCCAGTCACACAGACCGGGCCAGTTTCCTGGCCCTGCTGAGAGCTCTTAATCCTTGCTGGGTTTATCCAGGTGTCATGGAAGAACACCTGGGTGGCAGCCAGAGACGGGAAGCACGTCCTCTTGCTACCTGGTCTGGTCACTCATCCTCTGCTTGTGACCTGGGCTTATAGAAGGATTTACAGACAACAGGAATGAGCTGGTTTTCTTGTGGGGTGTCTGGAAAAGCTGTCTTTGCTATGTTGACCTTAACCTAACAAATGAAAACGCTCAGTTCAAAACCAGGGCTTCCTACTCTTATCTGTAGGTAAGGGTGGTGGGACCTTCTGGCCTTTGAAGTTTAGGTAGGTCAGTGAGATGCCATGAGTCTGCAAAACCAACAGATAAGGTAAACCTGCTGTTGTGATAAAGCAGAGAAAATAAGTTAAACATCTTTAATGACTGCAACTGCCCAGACAATAGCTAGTTTTTACTTTGCTTAATATATGAAAAAAATAAGAGAAACCTATTTTTTTTTTTATGACAGAAGTTCTTTGGGTACATTCTGCTACTCAGAAAGCAATCAAATTCTTCAGGATTTGAGGCAGCTGAGGCATGTCATCTTCATCAAAACCTTTGGGATCTACAGCTGAGAGGCCATATGTTTAGCATCCTTAGACATGACTGTGCCCACTGAACTACAACTGAACTTGCTGGGCGAAGTACTATTCCAGATTTGGCAGATGGAAGCATTAGGGAAAAGTCTTTAGGTTATTCAGCAGATTCACTGAGTGGGTCTTATTTGGAAAGTATAATTTTATAAGGCCAGAAATATCATTCCAGGTATAGATTGTGGCAATATAACTAATGTTAGCTTCATTTCTATTGCAAATACTTGAAAAGGGGAGAAGACCCCAAAATCCATTTTGTCCTTGCAGGAGAAGTTCTGGGAAATTACTCTCTGTAGTGTTTTTTTGATGCAAATGCTAGACCTATTCTTTTCTGCTAGCATGCTAAATGTTTAAAGGGCTCTTTGTGCAAGAACCAGTAAGAGTTACTTAGAGTAAGAGTACTTGTGGGAACTGCCCATGTTTCACTATTCCACGGTGATGTTCCATTTTCATCGTAGCTTGGGTGAGAAAAAGCATTTGGCAAAAATTGCCTTCTTCATGGTGAGAATTCTTATTGGAAAGTGTTTTGGTGGTGTGTTCACCCCTGCTAACTTTCTGATGTCTATGCTTTTCCTCATCTGTTGCCAAAGCACCTGCTGGTAATGCATATTGGGTTATTATGGGATGTGCTGATAAAACGAGCTGAAAATACAAAGCTTGAAACATGGGATTTCTGTTAGACTGGAAATGGGGAACTGCAATGTTGTTTCTCCTCAGGTCATGGTGAATCAAGAGAGATGTGGGTGGGCACCACCAACCATTACAGAGAGCCAGTGAGTGGGACATAGGCAAACAGGAGGTCTAAACTAACCTGAGAAAGACTCAAGTGTGCTAAACACTGCTGCAGCCCAGGAGTTGATAAAGCCTTCCTCTTAACTGTTTTAATGCCTGATGTCATGCTTTTTTGGCTCCTTTATCAGCATACATACCTATCTAATTATCTTGGTGCTAGCCAGGTCTTTTCTCACAGCCCACTAAGGGTCACATTTTCGCACACTTCCCGAGTCCATGTTCTTCACCTCTTGTAAAAGCTCTGATTTCCTTCAGAAGTCAAAATACTTAAGACTTCCTTGTGAAGAATGTATAGCATCTTTCAAAGAATAAGGTATATCAGCTTTCCAAAGGGAATGTTTTCCCTTGCCATGACTCCAAGGATGTGGAATGGTCTGGAAATAGCTCCTCCAAATTGTGGAGAGATATGGGTCACATCTCTGGAGCTAAGAGCTTAAACTTTCGAATTTTTGAACTAGTCATTTGCCTGGGAAGATTTTTTCTGACAGGACACAAAATAATGTGTGTCAGCTGATGTACTCAAATGCCTTTCAGCAAAGGAAGCTGAGGGCTGGATTGTCAGGTAACATGGTATCAGTCAAGGACGAGCTAAAGCCCATTTTCTATTCCCTTTAAATCCTTGTATAGGCTTCATGTCATGTCATGATTGGCTGCCTTGTTCTCAGAGATGTTAATGTTGTTCATTTCACACAGCTGTTTACCAGCGGTGCAAAGCATGCCCTGAGTTCTCTCAATTCACTGTATGAACATTAATGTGTTATGAATCCATCAGAAATTTGTTTTTGGCACATGATAAGGCTTTGCTAGGTCACATCACAAAGATATGCTCATGCTCTCATTTGTGCTGCCAGATATTATTCTTGACTTCACACTTTGTTTTGCAAATATTGTGGCAGATGTGACACATAGAGGTGCGTTGTGCTTGGGCAGCTTGCAGGATCCTTGTTCTGAACCCAGCAGATCTGCCTCTGGCCACATATGCACCCTCCAGGACCATCCCAGCTTTGCTCTAGCAGTGGTCCTTTCCTGCAGCCAGGCTGGCTGGTGTACAGTGTCAAAGGCTACTGAAGGCTGTCAAATATCAGTGAGGGAGGGCATTTATTGCAGTGATTTTTATAAGTCCTTCCACTCTCCTTTTACTAGGTTACATCCTATTACATAATTAAATGCTGTATGTTTGTTATCCCCAGAGGGCTTTTCTCATTCACTGAGCATCAAAGAAGATGATTATTGGCACAGACAGCCAGTAGTTATTTTTTATTTTTATTATTCAGTGTGGCCCTGTTTTTTCTATTAGAAATGGGCTTATTACATTCCATTTAGTAATTTTCTTATTGTTCTGTGTTCCTACTGTAGTACTATTTGGACATTCTTTGAATCTTATATTTATCCTTGTACTTCTCCTGCACATCAAGATATTTTCAGTCTTGCTTCCTTTTTATGATGATACAAAAATAATCTAACCCAGAAAGGATGCACTTTAAGACATATGTGTTAAATAGACATGTGGGTACTCAAAGCTATAGAGGAAATCACAGGTCCAGATGACAAGCTTCTGCTCTCTCCTGCAGTCAATGCAAGTCACTTACCTTTTTTAATCTCAGTGTGGGTACATGAAGCTCTTTAAGAGTCTTCTAGGCACAAGGCTTCTGCAGAATCTGTGGATATGAGTATCCAGTAGTATCTTTACTCCATTCTTCTGGAGAAGCTGCTTCATCTGGAGTCACCTAATTCATCTCCCAGGAAGCAGGAATATATGCTGATCGTGAGGACCTTAGAGGTATTTTCTCCCAACTGCACAAGATTGTAGCTTTTCAAATTACTTCATCATCAGTGCAGGAAGGGATTAGGGAGTTTTTGCTGCAGATGGGAATTAGGCACTTTAGACCAAAACTAAACACGGAGGCATTTTACCCTGCAGGCACCTTCACTTTGGTCTACAGAGCTGCTGAAAAGCTTGCAAAAATCCTTTGCATTTTTTGATTTACTGAGAAGGTTCAGACTCCATGCTTTCAGCAATTTGGGAGGTAGGCAGAGGCACACACAGAGCATTGCAAGAAAACCTGGTTTGCCAGGCTGGTTTGAAAACAGAGCCAAGGTAGTGTTACCAACCCTTTTCTTTATTGCCTGAGGTGAAAATATTCACCATTGTAGAAGCAGAACAATGTTCTTGTTGAACCCTGACTCCCTTCTGTCTCTCCTGAGTGAAGTGCTAAACCATAGGCCATGTTTGGATGGGCACATTCTAGATCTCTCTTATCATGTAAGTCTGTGGAGCCACGAATGAAGAACTTGTGGGGTGAAGAGAAAGCCTGAAAGGGGGTACAAGCCTGAGAGGTTCACACTGTAATAAAATCACTGTCTTAATGGGGGCATGAAGGGTTTCTTGTTTTCTGGTCTCTGCTACAAGAAATACTTTTTACATGAGTCATTAGATAAAAATGCATAACAACACTGAGAACAAGGACTGGACTGGAGTAGGCTATCCCACTCCCTCCAACTACACACTCAAGTTATTCATGTTTGCATTAGAAATGTCAAAGCTATTAAGAAAGGCTGTTGTGTATCTCAATGTGCCAACATCCTGAAGGGTTTTCAGCTTGGCAAAAATGCTAGCAGGGGAAAGGTGGGCCCAAAAGGTTTTCTTGGCATAAAGGATTATGATAATTTTTTCCCTCTCCCCAGTCCAGAAGAGGGTATTTTTAAATGTGGAAAGTGAATAGAAGTAATCCTGAATTAACTTAGTTGTTTGAATTCTGTAGGCCCAGTGAAAGGGTTGTGTCAGTGACAGGGATGTTGGTAATCCACTTGCAAGACCAGGTTGTACACGTGAGTATTAATAACTGCACTTCATGATTAATAACTGCAGTGATTTTGGTATAATACTGATTTGTTGGTAATTATGAATAATAGTGATAATAAGAAGTAATCAAGTAAGATCTGATGAGATTTTGATACACATGAATTATGTGGCCATAAAGAACTCACCTGCTGAGTGTACTAATCAATAGCTAATCAAAACAGTTGGGAAATGGTTGGAAATTAATATGTAGAATAGCTAAAAGCATAATCTAAAGAGTGGCTTAAGGGCTTCAAACATTTTTCAAGGTGACTTCATTATGCTCAGGCACATTGTTTTTTCCAGGTTCCTTTAGCAATGTCAAAAAGGCTGAGATTATAGAAATGGATAATGAGCAGTTAGCAAGGAATTTTTGGGTGGGTTCCTTGCATCTAGGGTAAGATCTCTGTCTCAGATCCTGCTGGGACAAGCCAGAAAATGCTGACAGCATCCTTCAAAAATGGTAGAATTGGTTGGCCTACTACCTTCTGCCAGACAGTGCTATAGTTTTGGTGTGCTATACATGAAAACAACCCCAACAATTACAAGATCTCACATTAGAATCCAGGGCTGATCGAGAGAGACAGAAGGAGCCTACAGTTCAGAATTTCTATGCCAAAGGGAGAGAGATCTCAATATTGTTCTATCTCATGACAAGAGACCATTTGGATACTAGCAATAGACATGAGATCTCATTTATGCAGGCTGGCACTAAGCCATTCAATACAAACCACTCTGAAATAGGCCCAGGGCTGAGGCAGTGGGAGACCTAGGCCCTGTTATGTGGCCCATGTGGGCTGCCTGCTCTGTGCCTTCACAAAATGGGAAGAGGCATCACTAGGATGGATGTCCTACAGAGTGGAGCTATGACATCTAGCCCTGCCCTTGGTACACCTGTCAGTTTTGGCATTAGAAAAATGTAAAAATATAATGTTGCTAAGGAGAAAGCACTGGGAGAAGGTAGTTCTTTGCTTTGTCGAGGTGAGCAGGACCTCCCTTGTAACACCATCTCAAGTGGAGAGCATTCAAACCTGAAGTTTTCCAGAGAAGCCTCCTTGCCACCAGAGTATCAGTCAGGATGACAGCCTTCTTACATCTTTGCTGCTAAAAATCACCAACTGTAAAAGAAAATCCACAGCTGTGAGGAGCAGCAAGGTTATGGGGAGAAGTGATTTGACTCTGGGACTGTCTATGTTGTTTGTACTTCATTCTTGCTAAGTAAAAATCATGAAACCCCACACCCCTCTTCAGCATACTTACCCCACACTTCAGCATACAGCACACAGGCATCCTTGCTGCCTGTCTCAAGCCACCAAGATCTTTGCTCCTTTCTGACTGGCAGCGTTGGCTCAGCAGGCTGAGGAGCCCATCTGTGGACACAGAAGCAGGGGCCAGCCTTGCCTGGGCACATGAGGGACCACAGACAAGGGGAGGAAATCCAGGACCCTGGAAAAGTGTTTTACAAATGGATTTGTGTTGATTCCCTCACTTAAAACGATCATGTGCATTCCCTTACATGCACTCCAGTGATGGATTCTGGACCTTTTTTCTGCCTTTAGCCACATGTTGGTGTTGTGGGTGCAGCTACAGGGCACTGATGCTTTAGGGCTGGAAGCTTTTTTACCGGAGTGACTTTAGTGACGAATGTGCTCCTGCTGTTACTGAACCTGGAGCACAGGTTGGTGTCTGCAAAGACATCTCACGAAACCTGTGAAACCATTCTGCACTACAGCTGGGCAGTCCTGTGGAATTACTATGTATCCACAAAGGACTGGAGCTGTTGGCATTGCAGGAGAGAGATCTTGAGCGGTCCAGTAAAGGCTTTTTGTGTGTTGTCTGTTTCTGGTTGTCTTTCAGCACGTCTGCATCCTTTGACTCCTGGTCTCTTGGTCCCCTGCTGATCTGGTTTTCCCCCTTATATTTTTCCTCTGCTTCGCTCCTATTCTGTCTTTTTCATACTCCCTTCTCTTCCCCTAATCTAACTTCACTGTATGTGCTCAATGGTGTATGAACTATTAGAGATTTCAGCTGGAGTTTGAGACACTTTTGGAAATGGCCTTGTGCTCTACCTGCCTCCTTGTCTTTTTCACATCTTTCTACGTCAGAGTCTGAATCCTGCAGATCCACAGCATTTTTGCAATGAAGCAGGGCAAGAATTTTCTCTAGGTATCTGTAAATTAGCAGAAATAGAGATTAAAAGCCAGGCTGGCACTTACAGCCACACAGTGCCTCTGGGCAGGTGTAGGGACAACCTGTGGCTGCGGGTGTCTCTGGGAATACAGTGGGGCTGCCCGGCACTGCTGTCTCTCTGTGGAGCAAAACCCAAGCACTTTCAGCAGTGAGAAGTCTCAGCCCATCATGGTTGCTGAGGTGGATTTCGTGTTACACTTAGAAGCTTTCAAAACTGTGTGCTACCTTTGGCTAGCCCAGCCTGGCTTCACCCAGCTACTAAAGAACTTTGCACTAAACAATCTCATCTGTTTCTGCAGCTACAGCATGCACTTTTATCTGGAAGCAAAATGTTTATGTATTTGCCTTTAATTATTTATGGTAATGAAATAGCATCCATATCTCAAAATTTTCCAGAAAAATGAATACTCTTGTAGTTCAGATCTGTGGCCATGAAAGAAAGCACAGTTCCCCAGTGTTGCTTGTAATGTTTATTTGTTTTTAACTTCAAAACACAGGTGATTTTCTCAAAACAAATAGAGTAATGGGGGAAATGGAGGTAGGCTCTCTTTGTAACTTTCCCAAGAAACACATCGGAAGAGCATATTTTTGCAAAACAACAACATTTCAGCACACTCAGACAGCAAGATGTCAAAAATTCATAAACAGCAGAGGTTAGCACAAAGTGTTGCTGTTTTTTTCTTTTTCTTTTTTTCCTTCTTTTCCCCCTGTTTAACTTGCAAATGGCACTAAATGAACCCACAATTTCCATGGCTAACACAGAGACACTTTAAAAGAAGTCTTTCAATATGCAGTTACTTTTCAAGACCAGGAATTATGAAGACATACCTGCTCATTTTGATTCTGTAAAATAAACTTGGTGATATAATTGTAACATCTGGTAGTCTGGAAACTGATTTAGGCCTACTGAATCGTTCTTTAAGTCACTATCCTTAGTTGCTACTTAGCTGGGTTTACCTAAAAGTCACTTTTTACCCATAGGCAAGTAGCAACACTTTCTTTAGAAGCAACAGTGAAGTGTTGGATAATATTTTGTAAATAGCTCTGATGCCACACCTCATCAGTACTCTTAAAACCTAAGTGTCAGTTTTGGTTTCATTGCCTATACATCTCTTGCTCTACCTTGATAGAAAGGTAGAAAAATAATCAGTTTGGAGACAATTAGTAAATTCAAAGGCCAGCTTTCCTGAATCAGAATTCTAGAGCCAAGCCCTGCTCACCAGGAAGGTCTGGGGAAGTGGAAATAATTCTGCAAATCAATGAGGAAATGTATGAAGCCACTGCTCAGACTACAATGATTAGAAAATACCAGGCTAACATTTTCAATATATTACAACTGCTAGTCCTTGCATAGACAGACACAGAGCCAGGCACAGGAGATGACCTGTGAAGGTGATCTGTGAAGACAGGCTGAGAGCTGGGGCTGTTTGGTCTGGAGAAGGCTTTGGGGAAACCTTACAGCAGCCTTCCAGTACAAAAGGGGAGCCTACAAGGAAGATGGAGAGGGACATTTTACAAGTGACAGGACAAGGGGGAAAGACTTTAAACTGAAAGACTGTAGGTGTCTAGATATTAGGAAGAAATTCTTTCCTGTGAGGATGGTGAGACATTGCAACAGGTTGCCCAGGGAAGCTGAGGGTGCTCCATCTATGGAAGCACTCAAGGCCGGGTTGGATGAGGCTTTGAGCAACCTGATGTAGTGGAAGGTGTCCTGGTCCATGGTAGAAAGGTTGAAACAAGATGATCTATAAGTTTCCTTCCAACACAAACTGTTTTCTGATCCTGTGATCAGACACATTCCCATGAGGTCCCTGTGGGGCCTGGGAGCCCTATGGTGGGCACACCTGGGTGCCCTGCAGAGAGAATGTGGCTTCCTCCACCACCTTGCAGCCTTTGCAGCTGTAGCAGCTCCACAGCAATCTCAGCAGGGCCTGTCTTCTCCTACAGCCAGAGCTGTGAAGCACCACTGAGTTAAAACAATCATCTACGGCTGTGACTGTTAAAGAGCAAAAGACATATTTGGAAATGTAGTCCAGAACTGATAAAATTTGGATAGCAACTTATTAGTTATTTTTGCTAGCTAATGCCTGCTCTCCCGAAGTCAATCTTCCTTTTCCTGCATGCATGTGAAAATGAAGTGTTTCTGGCACTGGGTGTGCTGCCCACATTGTAATGTTCTTTGTAGCATTTTGTACCTACATAGAAGGAAAATATCACTTTGCCATCTCATTTGCTTGAGTTGTATAGTCATCAGTACTACAGCAAGAAACAGATGGAATGGGAATTAGTAAATTACTCAAGCACTGCTCCGTAGAGGGTCTTTCTGAACACAAAGAGTGTGCATTGAGCAGCCACAAAACTTACAATCTATCACATTCAATATCAGGGTTATTGGATGGCGTGTCAAGAATACCAAAATACACTTCCCTGTTTGCTGGTGGTGGGGTGTTGGTTGGGCTTCCCACCCCGGAATCAGGGCTTGGTGCAGGGTGCATTTCTGCTGCATACTTCTCTTCTTTCTGAGAAGGCTGTGGCTGCTTTGGTTTGAGGTTTTTGAAACGTTTGAGCTTCACAGGGTCCTTGGCTTCCTTGGCACAATGGAACAAGATGAAAATGTCCCTTCGAAATTTGGAGCTCATTCCAAAGTAGATAATGGGGTTGTAGAAGCTAGCAGACTTAGCAAACAAACTGGCAAGGATGCTGGTAAGGTTGGGCACAGGGTGACCATAGGCAGACCATATAGAGATGACAGCATATGGTGACCACGCAATAATGAAGGCTGTGCAAATGACAATAGAAACCTAAAAGACAGAAGAAGAATAGTCTTAAATCTATTCTGGAAGATTACATCAGGGAAGCAAAACACTGGGAATAGTAACTTGAACACTTGGCTGGAAGGGGAAAGTCTAGATTGTCCTGAGGTTATGGCTTACAGGAGAATATGGGCAAGCAAATTGTTTGCTTTGATACAGCTAGGCAGACCTAGGAGCTTTATATTGATTTTGGCATGGTGGTGTGGTTGAGAAATGCCTCATCTAAGAGAATGAAAATAGCTACATTCCCATATGTTTATATGAATACAGAAAGTTTCAGGTAGACTTAACCAAACTGTGAGTAAATTGAAATCTCCACTCTGAGTATGCTCAGAAGTAATGTAACTTCTGAAAGAAAAGAGCATATGCCAAACCAAATTTTTGGGGGTTGTGCTCTATAACCCACTCCAATTATATTTAGATTATTTTTCACATGTGATGTAGCACCAACATTAACCAATAGATGCAGTAGAAATTTTAAACAAATCTCATATTCTTCACTGAGTTCAGACTCTGTGACTAGAGTTATACAGAAATGAAATGCAATTGATTGGTTTTGTTCTCTTCTAGTTGAGACCAATTTTTGGAAAGACAGATTTCATTGAGATGAATCCCATCCAATACGAAACCCAAACTCACCCTGGTGACATCCCGCTCTATTCTCCTCTGCCTGTCTGTGGGATCACCCAGTCCTGTCAATGCATGGCTTAGTTTGACAGTATTGATAATCGACACATATGAGAAGACCATGACTGTGACAGGTAGGAAAAAACAGCAGATAAAAATGGAGATGATGTAGGACTTGTAGATTGTAGAGAAGGTAGCTTTTGCCCAGTCTATCTCACATGTACCATACATGCGATCTGGAAAGCAAGAATATGTTGGTTAGCATTTTTAGAATATTTATCTACTTTTTAGCAATTAACTTATTAGTTAAAATGCTGTATTTTTCTTCTGTTGAGCATTACAGAATGGATTGATCTTCCTGATTTAATGAGACATGACACTACTTCCTACATAAACAATTTTTCAAGACCAGCTAGACTGTAACAAATTTTAATGTGTATTATCATTCTGTTGAGTTTGTATTGCCAGTGTAAATCCATAATGCACAAACTGTTGTTTCAAGATAGGAAAATGTGACACTTTAATTAAAAAAAAAAGGTTTTATATCCTTGAGTGATATGTACTCTTATTTTTCATAACACTCTACGTCTAGCAACTTTGTAAGGTGGGCACTGTAACAGCATGACAAGGAATCCCATAGACAATCTGCCAAATGTAAAAAGTCATTATTTACATAACTAAGTAGGAAATAAAAATATTGAGGCTCCTTGAGGCAATGGAACTTCTACTGCAGTGAGAGCCATGAGACCAAATTGATACAGCTAATATCAATGATAAAGATTATGATAAAACATACCAATACTTAGATATGAGATCTTTCGATAAATGGGAAACACAAAGTCCTGCAACACAGAGATGCTGATTTTAATAATTAAGTCAGGCAGATTGCAGTGTCTACCACTAGCGAGACACTAGCTGATCAGGTACTTAAAGAAAAGGCAGTGGGAATAATGTGTAGTCTCTGGCTCAAACACTTTTATATAAAACAGTTGACTTCTTTAGATCCCCTGATGTGTTTGTCAAGATGTCCTGATAGAAAACTTGAGTTCTCTAAAATTAGAAGGTTTTCTGTAGATTGTGACTTTTGCATTTTCCTTTTTAAGTGGAAAAAGCTGGGTTTTTTCTGATAGCTATGGCAACAAATTGAATTACAAATAAATGAAGCATGAATTAAAATTATGTAAGTCAAGTATTAACAGGTCCCAGAGATATATTACCGGTGAAGATTACATTATTTAGCAGCAGATCTCTCCCCAACATTCAGTGGTAGTTTTGAAAAAAGAACATTCCCTTAATTCCTCACAGGTGATAGGAGATTTAAACAGGAGGAATTAAATGAGCAAAAGCTTAAAATCTCCTTTATGATTCTCATCAAAAAGAGTTTGGTATTTTTATCACCAAAAGCTCTAGGTTTTACTGTCTGAATATGTTCTGTAATAGAAATAGATTTTTCTCTCCTTTGCGTTTTTCGTCAGTAGACCTCAAGATTCAAAAATATAACCACAAAATCTGGCTTAATTCTGGGTTTCTGCTTTTTAGAACTTTTGCCTGAAAAATGAAACCAGCCTCCAGATGACAGGAAAAGAAAATCCTGCAGATCTTCCGCAAGTCAGAATTCAGAGCTATGTTTTCCCCTCCACAAGCACACAAACGAGTGGCTTTTCCAAAAATCACTGGGGTCCTGGGGGCCCCTGAAGAAGCTGTCTAGAAGTGAAAGGTCCAAGGCAGCCAGCTGTGGTCTGCTGGTGCCTGCTGCTGGACTTTCCACTGCTGGCCTCCCACATCTCCATGGGGGCCCTCACTGGAGGTGTGTTTGGAGACAGAAACCTGAAATTGCTGTGACTCTCAGTAGGGGAAAGCACTCCTAGAAGTAGTCTTGAAAACCACTGTCAAGGAATTGAATTCAAAGTACAAACAGGGTCCATGGGGGCACTTGAATGTCCTGACAAAGCAGTGTTGCTCAAAAAGTCCCTGGCTCCAGTTTAAGGCCAAAACCGGACATCAGAAGTCCCTCTATAAATGAAGAGTTGGTAGATTAATGTAAAAAGAATACAGATCACCAGAAGATACACAAAATTACCAGTCCAAAACACCAAAGTTTATAACAAGTCCAGAGTGCAAAAATACAACATAAAATTCAAACAGCCTAATAAACAGTGTGAATTTGTCTCAAACCAAAGGCCCATTGAGCCTAATATCTTGGGAGTATCTTGGTTTGTGAAGGATTGAACATCTAACCAACCATAGGAATGGCTGCTTTTCTCACACCCACACTTCCAGGGTCCAGAGATACCTTAAAGCTACGTACTTAGTAAATAAGAAAATATATGCACATAGGTGCTTGAGTAAGTTTTCATAGATTTCATGACTTCTCAACAAATGCAGAAGCCTATGGGATCCAGACAGGTAACTGCTGGACAATGTCAGTCACATAATTTCAGTTGTTGGGACTTGGTATGTATCATTACCATTTGTTCCTAGGTATTTGTTCTATTGAATTCTTAGAGGCTTACATTGAGGCAATTTCTCCATCTTTCCCCCATGAAGAAATTTTCTGGTCTGGGGATATCCATTAGCTGTTGAATTCCTGCAGTGCTCACTATATTAATTTTTTCCTATTTTAAATCCCCCTCCTTTTTTGATATGGGCTTATCTTGTACCCTGATTCTTTCTTGGACTGACAAACTTTCCAACATCTTTTAGTTCCTTTGCTATGTAAGTTTTCATCTTTCCAACATTTTTTTTTGCCAAATCTTTCTGGCTCGCCTTATTTTAGTTTCAAGTTTAACTTGCTGGAACTTGTGTTCTTTTCTAGTTTCCTAAACCTGACAGTGTTTGAAGGATGTCTTTTGATAGTTCCCTTTATCTCAGTGCTTAGCCATGCCAAGTATTTCTGGCCTCTCTTTTTTCATAGGCAATATGCACTTGGTCCAAGCCTTTCCTGTGATATCTTAAAAAAAATCTCTTTATAGCTGATACCAAAGCAGGCAAAACTCTGCGCCTACATCACGCACGGTGAATGATTTTCTCAGCCCCACTGATAATTGGTGTGGCTCATCACAAACAGAAAGAAAGAAAGGGTAAGTATCTTTGTTAAGTGGGGAGGTGCCAGTGATGTACAACTGAAAGGTACCAGTTACCTGTATAACTGCCCCAGCCCAGCAGTGGAGCTGCAGACCAGAAGAAAGCTGCTACCCAAATGAGCACCAGAGCCACCGACATGCTGCTGTTGCTGATGCAGTGACCTGCAATGGCATGCTTGGGTCAGAAGATAGTACTGGAAAGGCAAACATATCTCTGAAATCTAAATGCACTCCTATACTGCCAGCTAATAAGTAAAACATGGCTATTATAAAAAGATAATAAGATAGAAAGTGCATATTCATAAGAAAAGTTCGATTTTGAAAGCATCTGTCAGGCTTATGTTACCACTGAAGAGTGAAAATGAATGTTTTTTAAGCAGGAGACGAGTTTGCTGAGCATTGTGGAATGAGCAAATTCTGTGTTAGACATACACTTTGCAGCTTTGTAAAATGCAGGAAACTGATATATTTTACGTAGAAATGAACAAGGTAAATCTAAATTCAGAGGATTTTCTTACTCGCTTCAAGGTTTTTCCCTGTTAGAAGGGACAAAATAGCCCAGACTGTATTAACCATTTGATTCAGAAGATCCAATCTGTCCTGCTGTTGCCATACACAGTGGTTATTTCTTCATTTATGTGGGAAATATTTATGCATCCACCAATTTCTGTTCCTCAACATTTCTGTAATGTTATACTGGGTACTTGCTCAGATTTACTTGAGATTCAAACATAAATTATGCACACGATCAGATGGATATGAGGTAGAGCTTCACAAAAGAGCAATGTGGGTTTTAAATATGACTTCTTAACATGCAGTGAATAGAAGATGTAGGATTATATCACAGCCAAATTCTATCAGCTCCAGCAGCAGTTTGTGCTGAAAGTTAACTTCAACAAGTCTATCATTACACCAAACTGCAGAAGAACTTTCTGTGGAAAAAAATCACCTCCCTGTAGAAGTTCTTCTCACAGCAAATACTCCTTGTGCTAGTAAAGAGAAAAACTCATCTGATGCATCCTGTGAACTTACACATACTTTCCCTGCAGACATTGATAGGTTCCTGCCTAAAAGATGGTGCAAGCCAACTGTAACAAAGGCATGAAAATTGATCATACATTGTCCAAAGATCAGTGAAAAGAAGCCTAGGAATAATTTATGGCAGTTGTAGGTACAAAGAAGAGAGATTTTATAAGACTCTCAGTAGAAGTCAAAATTTTGAGCAGGCAGGAGGCTCACGATAACTGGTGAGGAAGTTTCTACTGATCCACTGAAAGAGAGTGCCTGGGGTGAGCATGGTGATACAAGGAGGTATAAAGGGAAATTGGTAGATGACGGCATGTTTATACGGAGTTGTTGGTGAGGGCTTCACAGGGCAGGAAATGTTTAAAGGATTTTAGATCAGGTTTGTACAGTGGGATGATCATATGCCTCGCAGAGGCATAACCAAAGCTTAATAAAAAACAACGTTCAAAAAACCAGAGTGGTGAGTAAAATGTTTGTAGCACCTGAGAGAGTAATGAACAGGGGTTGTTAATTCAGGCTACAGATCAACAGGGCACTAGAGAAGGAAGAAGCTATGGTGATGATGCTTTGCAGATCTAGGAGACAGGGACTGTCCTGGCAGAGCTGGGTCATGGTCACTTCTGGGGATGGTAGAAGTCATTTTCATCTGACAAGGCGTGAAAATGTCCAAGGGGAGCCTGGAGAAGGCACATGGGGATGGCATTGCTACAAAAGCTGGAGGAGAGACCTGCAGACTGAATGTTCCCAGTGCCATCTAAAGGCATCATGATGTCTGCTATGCATAAACCCTGGAAAAACACCCTGAAGAATGAAAATATTTGTATGTATGGCAGCCTTCTGAATGAAGGATCTGATCCTTGACCGGAAACTTCCCAAACATCATCTTATAGGAGATCAAATTTGTTTCTGTGGGATCCAGACAATGATGTATCACTTAGGAGCAATATAAGCCATACTTTGAGGAATACGGAGGGTCAGGAGGACCTGTGGTATCTTTGGCACAAGGATGAATTTACCCATGGTGACCCAAGTGTACTTGTAATAATTTGGCTCTTATTGGAATTAACCCTGAAGGATTCTATGAAAACATGTTTTTAATGTAAATGACTGTATTATGTCCTGGTTTTCAATGCATTTAATTTATATTTAATATAGCCTGAGTGACTGATAATAGTGACTGAGAGAAATGCAGATTTGCAATAAGTTCAGTGAAGGCAGAACTGGACTTGCCTTTATTCCTTACCTCTCTCAGGATGGCAGCCCTTGATATAGCGTGTCACACTGATCACTGTAAGGGTATTAATGCTAGCCAGGCCAAAGAGAAGTGTCAGGAAGCCATCAATCTGAAAAACAAAGCAGTACAGGATGTTCTTTACTGTAGAGAGTCGAGGGGGAAAAGAACCACAGGAATTTCTCCTGTCCTTTTCATGTTAATGAACTCAAATGTTTTTCCAGAAACCCAACCAGCAGGGAAATACAAAATGTCAGGTGCAGTTATCTTCTATAGGATCAGTGAGCAAGTAAATGTTCAAAAATTATATAAGTGCTCTGTCATGTACATACAATAAGCAAGCAAGCACACCCTTACATCTATGCTTCCCTTAAATGACTTGCTAAATGAAGGAGAAAAACTTTGAACTGGAAAGAAGAAAAGCCCTGAACAGGCAAAAATGCCCTGGATGCAGCTGCCCTGCTTATAGAGAACAAGTATGCAAACTGATCCTAAGAAATTTAGGCCAAAGAGGGAAGAATGTAGGAGGTGATGGGCTTGGCTGAATGAGAAAAGTTTGGTTTTTTTTAAAAAAGACCCCAAAACCTAAATAGATCTAGTAGACTGAGTTTCAATTTCTGGTGCTCCTGGTTGCCTGCTGTTTCTGAAGCCCTGATCCTCATGCCCTCGCTATGACACAGGCAGAGCCATGCAGCTCTGTGGCTCCTGCTGACATCAGTGCCTCAGCCCCATCCCAGGATGGCCACTGCTCTGGGAGTGTCACGTCTGGATGTAACCAGGATGTTCTGCCGACTGTGGCGGACATGGATGCAGCCAACTGCTAGGGAGCACTGTACGGCTGGGAAACGATCCAGGCAAAACACTGACGGCAGTCTTTTTTTTTTTTTTTTTTTTTTTGAATTTCGCAATGATATATTAGATTGTCCAGAGCAGAGGGGCTCTTGGAGGCGCCAATTTTACACCTAGTGAAGCAAGAATATTAAGCAAGTGTCTCTGGACCATAACTTGGCATAAAAATACTGAAATTATCAGCAGAAAGGCACATAATTATTCTACAGGAATGAGCTTTCTCTTTGTATGAATGAGCACAACTCCTGTGAAATTCAGTTTATCCCAGCACTGAATCTGGGGCTTTAATCCAGGCTTGAAGCTAAGAGCCTGGCAGATTGTATAAATTGAATTGAGTGAAGGGTTAGAAAAAGGACTAGTTCATCACTTTCACTGGTGTTTTTTCTTACTACCAGTGCCCTCGTATTGACTCTAAATCTTCTTATTGCCAGCTTTTGCAGACCCACCAGATTTTATATGCATACAAGGCTTGCTACTACAACAATCTATAGCCACCTGTGCTCCGATTACAATCAGCTTCATGTTTGGTGTATAAATGCAACCATGTTTAAAACAGACTTTCTTGGATTCCTCAGGTACTTGCTAGAAGCTGCACTTGGCTGAATTTGGCCAGCTGTGTGCTGTGGAGGTTGGTGAAAAACCTGGATATGTAAATGTGCTCTGTGTTTCATTATCCTTACTGGTGCAAACAGCTCCCACTTCTCCATTTGCTCTAACAGCGCTTCATAGATGCAGAAAACATAATGGTTAGAATCTTAAGGAATTGCATTAGTTGTTAGATTAGAAAGGAAGCTGTACTTCAACAAGGATGAAAATAAACACTTCAAAATTAAGTCTAAAGAGCTATGAGATTGAGTACTAGAAGAGCAGAATAGGCTTCTCACTGTATATCACAGGCCAATGTTGAAAGCAGGGGAATTTTTCTGAAACAGATTTGTTTTATCACTGGCAGATGTGACCATTTTTCTCCCACCCTCCTTCCCTGATGTCAGACTAAAGAGAGACAATCATATCAAGTGATTGGTTCAAACAGCCTTTGAGCACACATACAAGGGAGGAAGGTGCGTCTAAAAATACACTCTTGTCCTTTAATATTTAAGATGAAGCTGTCACCATAAGAAAGAAAAGCCTAAATGTTTTCTTTGGAGTCATGCCTTGCTAATAAAATGCAGATTTATCTAAATCAACCATAGTTCATAGGATTGAGCCATTGTCAGCACCACATCTTGTTTTCATACTATTTCTTTACAGCATTTCATCACCCTTCTGCAGGTGTGGGGAGTGCCACCAGAGACATTACCAGGGCCAAGTGGTTTGTGAGTGGCTAAGTGGCAGCAGCCTCCCAGGGCACCTGTCACTGCCCCCATGCTGGCCACAGGCTCCATGGCTTGGGAACAGGTGACAGCAGGAAATGTCATGAGGCAGAGGGAGCTCTGGGGATGACAAGAGCTCGGATGAAATGAATAAAGGAGGTAAATGGTGGCTCTCAAGCTCCAGAACTGCCCATAGAGGAGCCATAGTACCTGGGACATTAAACCATGAGAGACCATCCAACAGGCTGCTTTGGGAGCATGATGACCAGATCACTCTTGTCCCAAACTTTTATTGGCAACAAGTGGCTTTTGAGCCCTGTTATGCATAAACCATTTCCCAGCAAGTTTGTCGATGCTGCAACACTTTTTTTATGGGTGTCACTTAGACATATGTCTTCAGAAGAAAACAAGGGATCTTCCTCTAGATGTAGCCAGCTTACTCCAAGTTTACACCTACCGGATTTGGAAGAATACTTTTTCTGCTCTTGAACAGACAGCAGTGACTGTAGGTAGCAAGGCAAGTGCTTGGCACCCAAAGTAGGTAATTACAGAAAAACTGCTTTAACGTAGTCCCAATTTCTATAGACAGAGATTAGTATCTGCAGGTTACCAAAAAAAAGTGATAATTTCAGTTTTCTGCATCTTTAAAAATATAGGGAATGACAGCCAAGGAAATACTAGAATAGTAAATAACATTTAATTACTTTGGAAGATTGATGCTCTTCCCCTTACACAGTTCTGTTTTTACTTTTATTCTACCCCCCAGCCAGTTCCTTCCTTCCATAGTCATAATATTTCCTCCATTTTTGTGTAATGCAATTTTGTCCTTCCTAATATTAATTATGATCAAATAGCAGCAGTGTTAACAGTCAATAATGAATTCTGACATAAACACAAAGTTGATTGCATGGTAATTTCAATACACCAGCTTTCCCTTTTACCCATTAAGAAGCAGGAGTAGATTAGCAATTTTAAAAGCTTTTCTCAGGGCTCTACCAGCATTACTCCCTTGGCTATATAGATACTCATGGAAGGTGCTCATTATCTTTATGCTGCCTGGAAGCTAAGACACAACTGAAGAAAAATTGTGTGTTTTTTCTGCTTTGTACTTGTGCCTGACTTTAAATCTCGCTAATGCTCTTAGAGCACTGTTTACAACCCACAATACATAAAGCATGCAAATTCATTTGCTTCAACACTGGGAAAGTTTGGAATCCCCAATGCACTATGAAATTTTTAGCTGTGAGCTTGGGTGTGCCTCACTTTTACTACCTTTAATACTTATGAATCCCTACTGATTCATAATGGTTTTCTTCATTGAAAGCAGAGTAAAATATAACCTATTGTTCTTATTATTGGATTAATCAAAGCTTAATTGCACAAAAGCAGATTGCCAAAATAGCTATTACATTTCACTTTAGGCCAAAAAATTGGCCACTGAGGCTGCCTCACTCCCTTCTAGTCCAACTGGTAAATCTGTTGCAATTTCCCAAAGTCCATTCATTTCCCCTCAGAACCTCAGCATCCTGTATTTTTCTTTTATTGAAAATGAGATAATGAATGTGTAAAAAAAAGGATAAACTTCAAACAGGGGTTATTTTCCCATAGCATATACTTAAATTTGCCACAATAAGCTCTCTCAGAATTACTGTTTTTTAAAATACAGATTAGATTATTCTCAGATCATAATGTAAATTGATAATGGCAATAAGCCTCCTTCAATGTCAAGAAATGGAAAAGCAGTTAAATCCATCTTCAAGAAACACATTTGTATAAGCAATTGTAGATACCTTTGAATAGATATTTTAAAATGAAAAAACTTCATTTTAAATTTAACAATTTCCTAAAATTTGAAGTAAATGCAAAAATATTCCACTTGAGTCTGATGACACCATAATTCTCCCATCTCTCAAATATACTATGATGTGTCAACTGGACTACAGTAACTCTTTAGTCATAGAGGTTCTAGAAGAACTACCAGGATTCATAATCAAAACTTGTCTTCACAGAAGACTAATTAAAACTCACAATGCATAGTGTTCCTAAAGCACTCAGGTAGTTTCTTTAAGATTTCCTGCAATACAGGAGGTGAAAGAGTCTTATCATTTTCTTTGGTTCCCACAACATCTTTTGCTCATGAGACATTGTTCTGCTATGGTTGCATTCTGCCTTTTAAAATGTCTCAGTAGGCTTCAAGGGTAGCTGTTCTTAGAGGTGATGGCATTAACCCAAGCCATTAGAGGCCTCTGACATAAATCCCACTCCATGTATTAGTAAACAATGAGAACTGATATGCTGCAGGATTAGAGAATTTTAAAACATTAAGTGAGAGCATCAGACACTCAGTATTTTGCACTCACGAAGTGATTAAATCTTTCTGTGGATGGCACATATTCTAAAGATAGAAAAATATGAATGCAGTATTTAGACTATACTATTATGTGTCCAGATATGTAATTATACTAATTATACTATATAGTCAATGTATGTTCAGTGCCACTATTAATACATGCAGGTCAAGTTTTGGCTTTAGTAATACTGGGGAACCCAGTTTTATACATCAGGTTAATCAAGTGAGGTTCAAGGCATACTTACTTTGGCCTGACCTTTAGGTACTGTACTTGCAGCCTCTCAGGCCATAATTTCTACTCCAGGTTGTACACGCCCCTATCAATGAGCATGGCCTCGGATGCAACAACCCCACTGAGGGCACGACATTAAATGAACAGACAGAAATTGCTCACAGAATTTCCTTACACAGCTCCATCAGATTATAATCCTACTTCAAATACCTCATCTCCAAATGCTAGGGAACACTTGCTTTCTAGCTCTGGGTATCATGGCATGGTATGGAATCATGGCAAGTTTTATACCTCTCATGTCCCCGCATGAAGAATAAACAGGGAGCATGTAATTCATACCGCCAGATGATCCAGACACAATGGAAAGATTCCCATCTTCAGGTTAAATGCTGAATTGCCATTGTCTTTTTGTGAATTAGTGTAGAGGGAAATTAAGAAGCCCTGGATAGGAAAATCTAGCATTGCCCTTTGTGAACACCTGTGTTACACTGTGTAAAATTCTTTTCAGTGGGCCTGAGCCAAAACTCCTCTCTAAAGTGCCTCTCCACTTTAGTGATAATAATTCGAAGTCTACTTGTTTATTGTTAGCATCACCATTAATACCAACAAACAAATAAACAGATAAAAGAACAAAAGTGTCACCTGTCTTATATTTACATTACCTTAGAAGGCAAGGCTTGGCTTTGTGGCCTGTGAGTAACTGAGATCCATGAACATCAGATTAAAATCACGTGTTTGTTTGCAATGTATTTTCTTTGACATTTCAGAATATCATGCTAAATGTTTCTCTAGTCTTACACACCTCAAGGGAATCAGAGGTCACACTGTTCATGGGCTTTTCCAGGACAGCCCAGAGACTGCAAGTGACCCTCCACATCCTCCAAAGTACAATTGTCTGTGCTGCTTCCCAGCAAGAAGGAATCTGCTTACGTAGCCACCCTCAGGTTAATGCAAGGTCATCTCCGACTGCTGGATGCCTACAACTGAACTTGTTCTTCTGCTCATGAAGCTCCTAGGCAAAAGGCAGGGCAGGTTAGTGATGGCACCAGCTCGGCCCTAAGTGGCCAAGACTGTAATATGTTACTTTCCTGAAAACCTGAAAAAGCTGCATGGCTACTAGCAGATCTCCTCTTAGGTTAAGACTCTTGTCCCCTATGGATCCTGTACCAAAATAACAGGAGAGTCACAAGCATTTCCAAGGAGTCCTGGTGGACCAGGGAGAGCATGGAAGACAGTATAAAAGATACAGTTTATTCTTGGCCTTAAAGGGCAATCTGTCAACCCACCAGATGCAATGTTGTCTCTTTCTGCAGGGACAGTGATGTGGAAATTCTGGATGTCATGTCATATACAGCCCATTGCAAGCAGCAGTCATCTTGTCATTGATTCACTCAGCACAGGATCTAGGTCAGGATGTGATTTGCTTCCTACATACTTTCAGCGTACTTACATAATGGAATATAGCTTTATGATAGAGAAAACGAGTAAATGTGATGTAGAACTATACAGGATATTTACAAATTTGATCAAAGTGATATTTTAATTTCAGATGAAATTTTTCTTAAAAGCCAGTGAGAAGATGTGGCACACAGAGAGGAGTCAGAAGAATATGAATTATTCAGCCCCATGTTGAGAAGATCTTGAATGACGAAATGGTGATGGACAGCATTTTTTGAAAGAAGTCATTTTATATCTTAGACATCAGCACAAAAGGATATGGAAGGCTACTATTTTTCACACAGAGAAAAATAAGAAAAATAGGGAAATAGAGAAAAGGCTATTTCAAAGCCCTCTGGGAGGAAAAGCAAGTGCAGGAATCAAAGCTTAGGTTTTTTGAATTTCTGGTTCTGTAGGAGAACTCTCAGGAAACAAATGCCCATTCCAGGCAGCAGTGTGTGGTTTGACACAGTGCTTGGGTATCACAGCAGGGGCTACGTCAGACTTGTTAAACAAGGAAACAGATAGTTTGGGCATTCATAATTTTTCACTACCAAATATATAACTTACCTAATTAGTTACAATTGACTGCATAAATAATAATTTAGAGGAAAATGAAGGAGAATTCACGACTAATGAAATCTGGCAGAACTTCCCTGAAGTCACATTAGTTGCACTGAAACGATCTTCTATGTTGCTAATGATTCTGTTTGTGCAAAGGCAGTCTTTCCCCCCTTCCCTACAGATGAAGTATTTTTCTCATTAAAATTCAGCTCACGGGTGTCTACATGAGTTGCCTTTACCTCTTTGACTGCAATGTGTACACTCTTTAGATTATATGAAGGCAGACCAGAAACAAAGAAATAGGGAAGACTAGTACCTCTGCAACTTCATATTTCAGTATCCAAATCTAAGGTAGGAAAGGAAACAAGAAAGAGGATACATTCTAGTGTTCATATTAAAGATAAAAATTTGTTTCAGAAAAGGTGACGGGAAAAAATTAATGGATGATGGAGCAATGTGAATGGGTGGTTAAGCTGGAACAAGTATTACAAAAAATGCATAGACATTTGGCAGTAGTGGCTGTCATTTTCCTCAGTAATCTCCCCAAGTAGCAGTACTGGGAAGGCAGTAAAAAGAAAACTTGTGGCATTTAATTTTGGTCCTTCCCATCTGACATTGCTTTTATTACCAGTCACATGGACTGTGGAGTTACCACTGGTCACTTGTCTCCCCAGAATGTGAGGGAGTACCATTTCACATATAGTAATGTGTAAACACTTTCTTGGTATTTATAAAACACATAAAATCACTGAGTCAAGAGAGTCAATCGTCTAGCTAAATAAACAACTGGTTGGTTTTATGAGTTATATTAAATGGACAGAAATCAATGTGCTCCAAATTTACTCTGTTTATAAGAACATAAATGCCTTGAGGGTTTTTGATTTGTTAGGCAAGTTACAGAAGATTTTGTTAAAAGAAGAAAATATTAATCCTCTGTTTTGTCCTCAGACAAGATTTAGCAATATTTTACAATCTGTGTATGGGAAAAGAGATAAATACACATTCTGAGAAAGCAAATGCCATTAATAAAACACAAAAGAATTTATTCGAGATTTAAAGCCCTGCCTTCAAAACTTCTGAAAGAGCCAATGTGTTTTCATCATACTGTTCCCTGCATTTCCTACTGCTGCAATTTTCCTTTTGGTATTTCAGATATTCAGTTTTAATTTTTACAAAAGGTGGACATTATTTCTTCTCAGAAATGTCATGATAGAACCCTAGATATTTAATAACACCCCAAATACTGGAGATTTTAGGTGCCAGCAAGAGGCAGTGACTGGAAGTTGAATTTCCAAAAGGGGGTAAGGGAAAATGTGCTCAGTTTTGCAGGCTTTGGTCACTTGCCTGGTGAAAGGAGGGTTGTGGCTCTGAGCTCTGCTCCTAGATTGGAGGTGGTAAAGCTGGTGAGCAAATGAGGTTCCTAAAGAAGCCAACAGAATGAGGTGATGTAAATGTCTCATTCTCTGTTTGATTTTTCATGTCTTCTCAACACAAAAGATTGATTCCTTAGTATTCACAGCCATATCCTTCCCTTAACTGTGCAAGACCTCCCAAAAATTAGGCAGAGTCACTGTAAAAAGCAGAGGGATTGCTGACCCATTCTCCCTTTACCCCCATGAAGTGTGTGGGAGAGTTGGATTTACTTTTCTCCATTCAAAGGTGCTCAGACCCACATTCACTGCCCAGATTCACAGACCCAAGACTATTCATCATAAGGGGATGCCCAGCTATTCCTAAAGCAAACAAATACTAGGGCTAGAGAGTAAAACAGGCTCCCTTCATTACTGTCAGAGATCCATTGGAGGGAGAGGAGCCCTCCTTGTCCAACAGCAGCATCATTGCACATCTAATTTAGCTTTTCTTAGACATCCTTGTTTATCTGGGCTTTCAGATGGCAACTTGATCAGCTGCACCACCACAATCTGGAAAATCTGCTTAAGTGCAGGAAATCCAGACGTCTGTGGGCCACGTACTCCTCAGTGCATACACACTAAGTCTGGTGCTTACAGATAATTTTTGACTTCCCAGCCACACCATGCCCTTTCAGGATGCACATACACCACAGATCTGGTGCTGTCAGGCAAACTGAGTATGAGTGTGTTAGGGCTGACAGAGTAGAACAATACCTGTGTGCATTGCCATGTGCTTCTGTCCAGGGAACGTCAGACTGGAATAAAGTGCTGTGTGAAGCATGGAAGCACTGCAGGATTCAAAACCAGATTTCCTCCCTGCTTTGTAGTAAATACAGCCACAGGATGAAAGAGTCATTTCTCTCTCTCTTCTACTCCCCTCCGTGTCTTTATTATTCTGCACAACACGAAGCAGCTTTGTGAGGCTGAAGGCAGGTCCTTGAAGGCTGGCCCTTGGAATGGTGAGGGCAGGATGCAGGGACAGAGTCAGTGGGAGTTGAATCCTGTTAGACAAGCTACTGTGGTGCTCACTAATACCTCAAAGAAGAACTTTTTTTAAAATGGCTGCTCCTGAAGCTATTTCTGTGCAGAGACAGATCTGCTGGGGATGCTCTGGCACCATCTGGCTGTCCAGATGGACTGGGAATACCTAGGCTGATAGGGAGGTGAGTGCATCTGCAGTAACAGTGTCAGTCAGCGCATCGGGGACAGGGGGTATGGCCGTAGTGATACTGTGACAGGGAGATAACCACGCTGTGCTCTGGGGTGCACAGCCCACACACATCTTATACGTAAGAAACAGTCACAAACAAGGATTATTTTTAAAGAAACTTATACCAGCAGAGTGAGCACATGGCAAGAACAGTCCTTGATCCTCATAGTGAAACCTGTATGTGTTTATAAAATTAACGTTTAAATTACCAAACTGCATTATCAAAAATAATTTTAAAAAATTGAAAAAGTGAACTACTGGAAACAAGTTTAAACTGATTATGAAGGATTATGAAGGATTCTAAGGCACCCCATAGCCCATTCGTGTTTTTTACATGACTGCAATGTATCTATGGAGTTCAGATAGGTTACAATTCTTTCCCTGTATTTAGAGGCCTCCTGAAGCCTGCATCTTTTGTTGTATTTGCCACATGGTTAACAAATACAAGAAAAACTTTCTGTCATTTGATAAATAAAGTTTAGAAAAAGCCATATTTGCCTGCTGAGAATGAGTATTTCTCTACTTCTTACGTGTAAGAACATTTGCACACAATGTTTTTTACAGGTTTCAGTACAACTTCTGGTTCAGCAGAACATACAAATTAAAAAAAATGGGAAGGACAAAAATATTTTCTGAGGTAGCTTTTCACTAGGAATTTGGTCAGTGGTGGAACAGATAGCTCTTGGTAACTGGGTTACATTCCCTGACCTGAAAATTACCATATGAACCAGTTTACTTACCAATCATATTGAGAGAGGCTAAAAAATGAATGTGCCAGAGACCCACTGTTCTTCCTCTGTCCAGATCAGGAATAAGAGACAGTGATAGAGCAGAGGTATAAAAGAGAAGTGAGAGCAGATTCCAAAAGCTGCCATTGGAAAACTGTATTTGTACAGAGCATTCAGCAGAGGCATCATTTGGATACAGATGTACCATGTAACCTCATTCCCGAGAGAAGAGCTCTTTTAGACTCAGAAAATAGTGTTTGGCATGGGAAAGAAAAGTGTTGTTTCTTCCACGCAGAGGAGAAGAACAGGAGAACTCCTCTCTGTCCCTTTCAGTGGGTATGCAGTGAGATAGTCCTTGTACCTGGAGATGCATCTCTTGTTACAGAGAGTTTTCAAAGACTAGGCTGTTTTGAGAGAAGTACTATTTGTCTGTCTTTCTCCCTTCAACCTTCAACCTCCCACTCCTTTCAACCGGGGCAGCCAAGGATGGTGAACCTTAGTGTTGACAAATGTTACCTGAGGGCACAGAAGGAGACCCGAGTCAGAGGAAAACAAAATAGTTAGGTGGATTAAGCGAGGTGAGCTCATGAAGTTTCTTCATAAACAGAAATGACAGGCTAGCTTGGGAAAATAAAATTTCCCTAAGCATACCTGACAGCAGGACCTGCCTGATCAATAGGAGCAAATGTGTAGTGAACCAGACAACGACAGAAAGCCAAGTAAGGCCATCCTCTGGACTCAGCAAAACAAAGTAAGGGAAAACACACGGGCCATGCTAAGGAAAGATCCATGCTCATGTATGCAAAGTGCCACCCCAGCTACTTGCAGAGGAGCCTGAGTGCACTAGGGGAGCAAGAGACACCGACTTCAGCAGGTCCTCACAGAAAGCATGGGCTTTATCTTCATGGCACAGAGGTCCTCACTCCTCATGTTCTGCACGTGGCACCCCTTCTAGTAAGACTACAAATTCAGACTACAGCACTCAGAACACTACTGCTGTCCAACATTAAATGTTTTTAGAATGACCTTTGTGCTGGCTGTCCACACATGGAAATTTTCACATCTTTTTTTATGCATGGGAGCTTCCTGCTATTCTGCACAATATTCTTGCTAAAATCCAGCCACTCTATTTCCATAACCTACTTTTCCATCACTGGCTTCTGTTTTGTCAAGCTTATTAATCAAGAAGATGGATGTCAGTGTTTAAACATGTTTTTGAGGTTCCCCAAGACAGAACAAAGTCTCTATGGAAACAGGAATCCTACATGATGTTCTCTCAACATGCTATAACCATCTTGACCACTCAACTAGCCACAACAAATCCAAACTTAATTCAAAATACAAATTGACTTTTCCAGATTATCATTAATTTTTAATTAGTATTAATAACAGCATAAATTCATATTTGGAGTCCTAAATGTTACCTTCTAGAGCCTACAGAGGATTATCAAAGCAGAAACTTTATTGTTTTGCAAATTTAAGAAAAGCCAATGTATTATTAGTGTCCTGCACAAAATCTTTGGATCCTTATACCTTAAAACTTTGTTTGATATACAAACTTTACAAATTAATACTGTTTAAAAACAAGATCCAAACCCAATTACTTAACACACCCTGACCAACAAACTATTTGGGTACCCTAAAAATGTTATGGACCACTTCTCCCCGTGAAAACGCAGTTCAAGCACAGCCAGCTTAAGCACACCTCCATCTCACCAAGTTCAAGCATACCTCTATCCCAGTCTTTTTAAATCTTAAGAAAAAAAGTCAGATCATCATAACAAGACTTAATAGCTCCAAGACAGCCAAAGAGGAACAGACAGCAGTGTCATGAAAGAAATCTGTAAGGCTGCTGACGGAAGCTCCCTTGAAAACCAAGATGCAGACACAGAGTTCCATGCCTTGCCAATTCCCCTGAGTGCTGTTTATTACAGCCCAAAACAAAAAGGAGCCACAGTACAGCCAAGGATGCAGAAAGGTCTTTTAATGTTACCTCTTTCAACCCTGTGAGTCATAAGAATTAAGTTACACCACTGATCTTGGGTCAGGATTTCACACTGAATGGTGTACCCTGTCCTACACAGGAAATCTGCAACAAAGCCAGAACTGAACCTGGAGATGCAGATTTTAACTTTCCTTTCTCATTCATAGCTCCAACCTTCCTTGAAAAAGGGGGAAAATATGCATCTCTTTAATTCCAAGTATGGGTGTGAATTTTACAGTTTTCAGGTATGTATTTATTTATATGATGACTTCAAAGTCTTCCATTAATAAAAAAATTCAAAGTTTCTGCTCAAAAGACCTTAGATTTCAGCTGTAGGTGATATCGTTAGAGAAAGAGCACGATTTTGCTGAGGAAATAATTAGCTCCAACTTGATAAATCCTTTCCTGCCAAATGACTATAGATACATTTTAAACAATAAAATAATAAATTTTTAGATCAAGCTACAGCTCCTAGGTTAATCAGAGTCTCCTACAGGAAGTCTTTCTCTCTGCATAAACTGAACCTTTTTATTGAAAGGGAGGGGACATGACCTGTAAACATTCTTTCATCTGTGTTGCACAATAGCTCAACTTCCTCTTTAAAAAAACTAAAAAAACCCAAATCTCAAAGAAAAGAGGATTATTTCTCTCTCCCTTTTCCTTCATCATGATCTTTCGTATACCTTGCCATAGGCTATCCTGTCATTTTCAGATTTTTGACTCCCTGATGAAACAGATTATAATCTTTCTCACAGATGTTGCTGAAAGCACCAGGGAACCGGCTTTGTGCCTATCTGTCCATGGGGAGTATTTCTATTCTGTTCACACAGGTATGTTTCAGAACTAACAATAATAATTTTTCTGAGCACTCCAACAAAAAGGTGCCTCCAAGATCAGGGATGACTGTGCCATACAGGCAATGAATCAACCAAGAGTTTAGGAATGTGATTGAAGAGTTACAACTGAGTTAGTGAAAAAAGTTGTATGCTAAGATATATGGGTACACCCAAATGCTGTGTGAAGGCTTTGCTCTACACGTCTTATCAAGCAGGAGTCAAAATTGGCACTTTGACATTTGGCTTAAAGCAACAATCAGGTTGGCTTCAGGTGAGCTGAAGACAAGCACAGCCTATGCCTTGACTTTCCAACATGAGTGTGAGCTCTGAGATGAAGTAAAAAACCCCAAACTAGTAAAAACTATTGTGAATACACAGGAAAAAACCCCACTGAAAATTGGTGAAGCACTGATCAAATGCACAGATTTATAGGTGTAACAAAAGAGAACACTGTCCTTTTGAAAGGTTAGTGACTACCTCCTTTCATACTTTGGGTCCTGTCTGGTTATTTATATACAGCACACCCACAGAAATAGCTGCACCCATTTTGTCTAATTAAGTGTAATCCAGTCTTACCTGGCAAGTCCATATTGACGTGATAATGAATCCATCATCTCTGAAGACATTGAAGATTTCAATGATGCCCCGCGAATAACCAAACACGGAGATACTGGCATCTGACACTGCCAAGTTAAATGTGAGGTAGTCGGTAGGCTGCAGAAGATGTCGTTGTTTATACAGGACAAAAATCACAATGCTGTTTCCAAACCAAGACAACCAACCTGGAAAAAAAATTAAATCTGTAGAACGAGATGATCTTTAAGGTCCCTTCCAACTCAGTCCATTCTATGATTCTATGAAATCAAAAAGCAAATAAAGAAAGTAGCTGTTGAGTGTGTAAATGTATGACATGTCTTCTAAAATTTCTTTCTGTTCCATTAGAAGCATATTAAACCAGATTATCCACTAGAAAACTATGCATGAAACCTTTTTGAGCAGCTGGGTACATTTCAGAAGTAGGAGCAAGTGAATAATTGAGTGCAGCTATAAAACAGAACAAAGAGCTGCTGCTACATCTACTGAAGATGCACCATTTAAGGGCCTAAAGTGGTTTTTTTCCCTAAAACTTTTTTCCTTAACTGGATAGATGAAAGTCATGAAGTGTTACACCTGGGGAAAACAAGAAGGAAGAAAGATTGGTAGAGTGGAGCAGAGACTACAATCTGCCAAAACCTGCTGCTGTTTAGGTACCTCATATACAATAAAGGGCACAAAGTTCATGCACTTAGCCAGAGAGCTGCTTTATCAGTCCTCTCTAGAGAAGTGCAGCTAATACAACCAGGTTTCCTCTCTTAGAACAGTCTAGGATCTCCTTGCAGCAAAGTCTGTCCCAGAGGGGAATATTTTTCAGCAATACGCATGATAATCCATATGAAAAGAATGTTTGGAATAGAACTTCAAAGTCTCTTTTTATTTATTTTTACATAAAGTTGCGTTCTCTCTTACTCTCCAGGAACAGAGATGCCTGACTTGTATGTGCCTAAGTATGTGAGGAAAACACAAGGGAAATTACTGTACAGCTGGTGAAAGTCAGACACTTACTCTGCTGGAGAGACATGGAGTTTCCAAATGTACACAGCTATTGTCCTGCCCATCAGTGCAAGACCCCGGTAGCTTGCATCCCACCTTTTGAAATTATGTAGATGTGTAGAGATTAATGACTTTTAACAGAAAGTTTATTGATAAGTATCAGGTTCAGCATTGAAAACATGGCATAGCCAGTTAAGGGGGTGGAGGGCTGAGCAGCACCTGGCAGGCAGCACCTGGCTCCCCGCTGGCTCCAGCTTCTATCCCACAAACCAGCTCTGCCACTTTTGACAGTGGTGGCCTCATTTTGCCTTGGCAAGGCAGAGCAAGACATGACCTCTTTTGAGTGTCTGCTGCCTACAACAGGATAAAGAATGAAACACCTGGTGGCTTATGCCAGGGTACAATATTACCAGGTGAGGGAGAAAAGAGCTGACTCACAGCCCTGTACCCAGGCACAAGCAGTAGATACCCCAGAGCATGGCTGGTGTATACTGACCCAGCAAGAGATGAACATACACAATAAAGAGGGATGCAACAGGATGGCACAGTGTCTCTGGATATTCAAAGGAGTCTGTGAGATGAAAGATGGCTGATAGGTTTAATGTTGTAGCAAGAGGGCAGCTGCCTTCCTTCAGGAAGCAGCACTTCATATGTCAAGAACCCAGTGCTTTGCTGCCAGGCTACTGCAGCTAAGAAAGGAAGGAAGGAAATTTCCTCTCAACCTCCAGGCCATGTGGGAGTATCAGGAGCTGAAATGTCAAAGAGCAAGGCATGTTCTGTAAAGAGAGAGATTGGGCAGGTACCTCCCAGTGAAGTGCTCTGAGTACTTTGGAGTGGGAGGGAGGTGGTTGATGGGACAGTCTCTGTACGGCACTGTGAACTGCTTCTTCTGTGGAGCAATTTCCTTTCAATAGTTACTCTTTGCAGCACTGCCAATCTGTTGCTGCAATTAGGCTTGTTTAGTAAATGCACATGGTTTACTGAAGAGCATTTGAACTACGAAGAGCTGAAATGTCAGCATATGGTATTAACCAGAAATAGTCATTGGTGCAATGATACACTGAGATACACACATACCTTCTATATATACCTTGTTATAAGATCAGCAATCTATCTTGTTCTGGCCACTAGGTGACAATGTTTCTTAATCAAGTCTTGTTTTGAACAACTGCATGCACTTTAACTCAGAGATTTTCAATTTTGTTTGAATGTAGGTATTATAAATAGGCAGAGTAGGGCACTGGGGGAGAAAGGCTTTGGAAGCGAATGAGGATAGCCTGCAATGCAAACATGGGAGCTGTGTTGTGTATGTTGGTTCTACCCTCTGTAAGGTAAGATAGTTATCAAGGCAGTAGGTATGAAATATTTTTCCCTGTCCCTATGAAGAGATAGTGCTAAAATGGCAGACAAAATAAAATGGCACCTCCTCTGTAAAGAGCAAAATTTTGCCAATGCAGTGTAATGGATAGGAGGGCTACCCTCACAGTGTCAGACACCTGCCCTTCCTGGGAATATACAGAGCAAATTCCCCCTATCCTGGAGGGTAAGGGAGTTTTCAGTTAAAGTGTCTTAAGGAAGAAACGGAGCAAAACGTCACATAAAACAACATTGCACACTTTAGATGGAGGTGAGAGAGACACAGTACTTGTGATAATTTTTTGGAATTACATTCACAAACTGAGGCTGGAGATGAGGGAAGCACTGAGGGGAATAAGGTTATGGAGTAAGTATGATTTCTGCTGGTAGGCATAGTCCTTTTAAGCAAAGCAGTGGAGAACCTGCACTGGCATATCCAGTCCCTAAAAGGGTCTGTCTGGGTAGTAGACCATACTAATTCTGATTGAAAAAATAAAAAAATAAAAAAAAAAAAAAAGAAACTGAAGAAAATAAATTCTTAGTAAACCAGGCAGTAGCAAAATCAGTGGTCACAAAGAAGTGCTGTCAGCTGGAGTTGTGACTATGGGACACTGGATCTCTGTGCTAGTCTGGGTTGCTGCCTCTACTGACTGACTGAGTGAAAAAACCCGAAACAGACCACTCCAAAACAGGAAATCACCCCAATTGCAATAATGCTTCAAACCAAACAACCCTTTTCCTTTCCTTTCCTCCCTCCAGCCCTGACAGCATAACAGGGAGGAAGGTTGAAAATGCAACAGGAGCACAGCAATAGCTCTGATACTCTCAGTGGGGGCAGAGATCTCCTCAGCTGCATTGCAGGTGGTGTGTGCCTCAGGGGACATCAGAGGTAAATCAGGAGCACAGAAAGAGACCTCTCAGCTTTGAAGTGCCTCCATGTTGCCAGGTGTCATCTCAATAAAACAGGAGATAGAAAATAAACAAAGAGCTGAAGAAACTTGTTCCATCTTTTGCAAGCTGCCACTTACATTCACTCATAAGAGTAAGGGGAAGAAAACCCAAACCAACCCGAAAATCCATACCCAGAGTACTAAAGTACTCCTGGTGAAAAAAGACAGATTTCAACTGAGGTCAAAATGTGGTGAGAGAGAAAAAAAAATTGCAGCTAGGTAGAAACTGAGCAATCCCTCCCAGCATAAAGCTCAGAGAGGGATCACCATATTTTTCCCATAAACACAGTCTGACATGAGTCAAAGAGATGCTGGATCTTCTGAAGTGGCAAAATACATAGATAATATGCCAATACTGAAGTGGTTTTGCAAACATTGTGAGGTAGGAGGAATAGGATGGACAGCAACATTAAAAATGTTGTATTGCCTCTATATAATTCAGTAGTAATCCTTGTCCTGGAATAACACTCCCTAAGAGAGCGTTTTAATCCACAGATGTCAAAAGCACTCCACAAGGGAGGCTGGTGCTGTTCTCTGTGATTTCTTGGGGAGGTACAGAAGGGCTGCCAAGCAAGCTGGTGAAAGTCAGGAACTGAAACCCTATTCACAAACTCCTGTGTCAGTGTGATGCCCACCAGCCCGTGCGAAGAAAGCACCAGAAAAGTAGCTAGAAGGAGTGACTAAGGAGGATGAAAATCTTCCTGCTGAAAGCAACTGAAAACACTGAGATTGTTCGAGTCTCAGAAAATTAAAAATGTACATTATAATTTTACAAAGATTTCTGTCAAATCACTCAAGCTTGTGCATTCAGACATGCCCTATTTTTCTCTCATGTACCTGAGATGGTCTTTGAACAAGCAATAAGCACCTGAGGCTGCATGCAGTTTCATTGTTAACATGATTTCTGGAGAACTAAATTAGGCACAAGTGGATTATTAGCTCTGAGCTGGTCATCCACATTTCCAATTGGTGACTTCACCTGTGCCCAGCCAAAATAGGTTATTATGCTTTCTACTTAGATTTGCTCTTATTAGACGTTGTTGCGCAGCCTCTACTTGTAAAACAAGCAAGACTGAAATAGAAAAGTGGATGTAACAACTCAGCCATACACAGCTTAAAATATATATGAAGCCCTAAGTGGAAGAATTCAAGAAATGAGAGCAAAAGGTGAGGCTCAGTGTCACAAGACAAACTAGGCTCTTCCCTCAGCAAATAACCTTTCTCTAACCTTCTTCTCAATCCAACAGAAATTGGATTGAGCATCTTAATACAGAGCTGGCATGAATGAAATCAGTTACTTACACAACTACATATACACAAGCATAAATGCCTATCAGAAGAGGTTTGCTGCAAAAGATTTTCCGCCTAGAAAATTTTAATTAAAACAGTGGTAAAATCCAGAGAATTTGCAAAGCTGTCATTAACTATTGCAACTGTGAAGTGACCCTGCTCTGTTTTCAGTCTCTGCTGCCAATTATGCACACACAATATCCTGTCCAGGGCATATTGCCAGTTCTGGCAGGAAGGAGAAGAGTCATCTTGTTTTAGACTTGACAAAGCATGGAGAGATTATTTGTTCAATAAATGCAATCATTTTGTGGATGAATGTTCTGTGAATAGCTTGTTTCCTTTCCCACCTTCTCAGATTTATCTGTCAAACAAGATCCCAAAATAACACTCATTCTGTCACTTGTCAAGAAACAGTTTACTATTACCATTCGGAAACGTGTGCCTTTTAAAGGCATACTTGGATCTTGTGCTCTGTTCCAGTTTTCTGATGGGATTGGTAATGCTCTCAGCATGCCTTTCTGATAGAAGCACTCACAAAAAGTCAGAATTTGTTCTCTAACAAGTACTCTCTCCTACTGACTTAAAATATCCTTTTATGCTTCATAGTTACTCTAACAGCCCCAGTTAAATATGAAACTAGGGGAAAAAAACCAAAGAACAAATTATGTATAAATGCAGGGAAATAAAACCAACTTAAGAATTCCAGTTAATAATCAGGAAGAAAAAAATGCTTTATATTTTTCCCCCATGTCTAGCAGCCAGCAGCAGTGGGAAGTACTTTTAAAATGCACCTCATAATTTAAACTGTACAAAGATTTTCAGTACCACACCACTTAGGACACAGGTAAAAAGGGGTCAGATGTAATCCTAGCAGCAGGCCAAGCTTTCACTTGTCTGTTAGAGACAGTTTGGAGGTCGTTGAAGGGAAGGATGGGAGCAGAGTGCTGCCTTCAGAAAGAGGATGATGCAGTTGACATAGCCCAGGGTAACACAGCAGTTGCTATCACTTGCAGATAGTGCCTCTAAGAGTGGCTCACTGCTGTCGGATGGGCATTGCACTTTCTCCCCACTTTGCTGGTCCCCTGGCCAAGGCATTAGCCAGGAGAACGATGGAACAGTGACTTGGGTGTCAAGAAACACTGCAGTGATCTCAACGTCCATCAGCATTTGCAAAATGCCCTGCACACTTCACCCTGGTCAGCTCGAGATGTCAGTGTGCGAAACCACTGCGCCCAGGCTGCCATGCAGGGTGCTGAGCAGCCCTCAGCTGGATCCAAAACTGCCTGGCTGCTGCACCCCATACAACACACACATCAGTGTCCTGTCTGTCACAAATGATAGCTGTGCTACCTGTGACCTGTGAGAATGTCCAGAAGGGACACACAAGGGCCTTATCTCTAACACCAAAAGGTGTTAGATCATGCTTCTTGGATATACATGTCCTCTGTGAAGATGTGGGACTCTGGGAAGACTTGGCCAAAGATAGTTAGGTTTTTAGGACTTTATCCTGTGATGGTGAGGAGGTTCAGAGGAACCCCATCTTCTGGATAAATGCTAGCACAAATCACACACATCTCTTTGGTTTTGAAAAAGTACATCAGAATTTGCAAGAAGCTGCACTGCCATACTTGGATTCAAAAGAGAAGAAAATCCTTAGTAACTACAGAAGTGTAATCACTGAAGCCATTTTCCAATGCATCGAAAACCCAAGAGTATCAAATATGAACATCTTTGGGGCTTTGTGCAGGGCAGTATCCATAGACTCCTGCAAATGCAGATTGTCTTGCCAGACCCCTAAAGCAACAGAGGTACAGGAAGCTACTGCATTGACCGGCCTTTTTTCTCTGCCAGAAGTGCAGGAGGGTGTCTATATGACAGAGTCCTTGTTCTGCCACATCACAGCTCCCTGGATAGAACAAGTTATTGGTGTACATTAAACTAATAACTATAATAATTAGTTATTAGTTTAATGTACACCAATATTATATTGTAAGTATAGTTATTGTAAGTATATTATTATAATAATTAAACTACTATAATAACATAAACTAATAACTATAAATTGCTGTGGCTGGTGCTTGCAGAAGTGCAACAGTAGACCTTTGAGGAGAAAAGAAATTAGGACTTTTCTGATTTATGTATGACTAACGGATTTTTTTTCAAAAGTTCTCATTTGCAAAAGGCATACTACATCCATCAGTTTTAACCAGATCTACACTACACTTAACTTGAAGTACTGCTACTGCTGGTTGTACATACTCTGCAAGAAACACAACTTGAGTTTTGAATTTGGAGGTAAGTTTCAAGAACAGCAGCTATGACACGCAAAGCACTTGGAATCTTGGCTGAAGGATCTGGAGAAATCAAACCCCAACAGCCTAAAGGCTCAGGCACCTAGATATTTGCTAGAAGATCACTATCAGAAAGCATCAGAGGAGAACATCTCTGTTGATTGATTGATGGTAGAAATTTGAACTACCAGTGTGACGCAGAGGCAACACTGGGGGGGATCAGTAGAGTTGGTAGAGTGTAAATATGAATGTGAATAGTGATGGCAAGACCTTGCTTGGATGCTGTATTCAGCCCTGGCTATAAGGCTGTTTGAATAACAGGGGAAAATATATAATGACAGGAGATAAATAAATTATAATTACCCCCTGCCCCACAATCAACTAACCAACAAAGTAGAATTCCCTCAATTGCCTAATATAGGAATACAGAGGTTGACCTCATGGTATGATTGTTCCTTCAGGAACATAGATTGGTCATAGGATGTTATTTGCAGGCAAAAAAAAAAAAAATCAATTAAAAGGAGTGACCAAAAAGTGTATAAAGTTGTGATCACTTTAGCTAAAAACTTAGGTGAAGGCTCCTATTCAAGAGAGAAACAAAATCAGGAACATGCTTTCAACTGGAAGAGTGATAACAACACCAAAAAACCCCCTAGCCAGTTACATGAGGGAGCATGATAGCTGTGTAAATGAGATTATACATTGTCTCAACAGGGGACTGGCCTTGCTGACCTAAGATCTTCTTTCTAGTCTTAAGTGTAACCGATTAATTCTTTAGCTGATGGTGCAGACATTTCCCAGCCATTCATGAGGGGATATGCGGATGTGAACAGCTTGGGGATATATTGGAATACCTCTGATTTACCTTACAATCACTCTCCTAATCAACTCTCCTAAGATAGACGCCATATGTATTTCTACTAGAATCTCTGTTTTAGTTCTAAGCACAACTTTCCCTAATTCCTGTACATAAAAATAAGAAAGTCTCAGGTAAGCATATTAAAATACTTAGCATTTTATATTTTAACTTCCACAGACCTTTGTCAAGTGTATGCTGAGGACTAATAAGTCAATTGAAATATGTAATAACCTTAGAATAAGAAAAAAATACGTTAGGCCAATCATTTAAAAACAGAAACCTTTTTGCACATGCTGTTTAGAAGAATAGATTTAATAAAAGTTAAATTTTCTTCTACTTTCCTGTGAAGTTCTATGGTTGAACTTTTTTATTACTTAGCATGCTTGCACTCTGAAATTTCATAAAGTTTCCTTGTATTAAGCAATAAGTCTGCCCAAAATAGATAATATTTAAACAAACAAAACAAAATTACAGCGGTATCAGAGCACATTCATACCAAGTGCCATTTTCAAATCCCTGTTAAAGAGTTACAATAGCTGTCTTCCAGCAGAACTAACAGAAACACTTGCTATTGTGACTGCTAACACAGGATAAGGTTCCAGTACCTAGATCTTTCATAGATCCTGTTTGAAGAAGTCAATTTCTATGTGCATCCAACATTTAAAGCAAATACAATACGAACAATTAAAGTTAAGAACCACAGAACCATATTTTGTGTCTCTGCAGAAGATAATTTTAGGATGCCAACTGACAGTCAACAGCCACAACTCTGAAAATCAGAGAACATTTATTCAGTGCTACTAAAACACAAGAAGACACAGAATTATCATGTACTTCTGATAAGGTACTTTTTAAAATCTTCCTACATATTAAGCTTAATGAACATTAGTTGGAAGTTTACAGACTTGACAACTTTTTTTCCCTCAAGATTTCTGCATTGATTATAAATATCTTTTTAACAAAAGCAAGCTGTACCTCTCTGATCTTGCAATTGCTGAAAAAACAAGTTACATTTTCTACCATCCTGTTCCATTAGGGATGAAATCCAAATGAATCACTTTGAACTTGATAACAACGTCTATTTTAAAGCTTCCTTTCACATCCAAGCCAAGTACCTACCTAAAGCCAACAGGTAGAAACCTATGATAGTCTCTCCTTGCTCTGTTACAGCTGCCTCTCTGGTCAGAAAACTGATGTTGTTGTTCCTCCAGGGTGCCTGTGCAGAAAACTGGACAGACATTTTCGGTGGAGCTTATGACCCAGAAATTGCCCTTCCCCAGTATGTCCTGATGAATAAAATGGCTCCAGCCTTTTCCTCAGTTTCTGCTCGCTGTATTCATGGGAGCTCTCAATAAGACTAATGATCTAAAGAAGGAAATCCCAAGGGACAAGAGCTTTGCAGCCTTCTGACCTATTCTTCTTCACTAATCCTATCTGTTAATACAGCCTGTGAACCTATGGCCAGCAAAAGACAGCAGATTTCCTTGTATCCTCATTACTGCTTTGTGCAAAAACCTTTAACGAAGAGTGTGTATATGACAAAAGACAACTTCCTTTAAAATCAGGTAATATCACATAACCCACAGGCTCACAGGCACACCCACACCATATTGATTTATTGCTTAAATAGCTGTACTTTCATCTTTTTTTCTTCTCTGAAGATGAGTGGAATTTTAATTCCAGTGAAACTCAGGAAAAATCTCACACAAATAAAAAAAAAAAAGGCATAGTGAAAAAAAAACCAGGGAGGTGTCACCACCTGAGAATGTGACTTTAACATAGCAGAAAAAATCATCTATGAAGTTATTTTACCAGCAGGTTAGCTTTTAATTTAAAAAGATGGGAAGTTAATTTCCAGTACAGGTTGAAAAACAAATGTCAGTGCTCTGGATCATATTTTTAGGCTGCTAAGCATCCTCCAATCTCGGAGTAAGCTCCAAGTATGATGTGGGATTTTTTCCATAATGTTGAAAAACGAGATCTTGTCTCGTTGAAATGCATGGGACTTGAGTTTAGCCAGGAGTATTTTTAGTTTTTTCTGAGGTATCAATGATTGTAGTCATAACCAAAAAAATTGAGTCTGAATTAATTAATCTGGAGTAGCAAAGTTTTCCTGGTGAGCAACACATTCTCACTGCACTGAAATCCCTGCGCCTGTCTTGCACTGGCTTGTCCCTTCTCACCCTGGGCAGCAAACTGGGCCCAGTGGTGGCATCCAGCTGAAGGCAGCAGAGCACCTCACTGTGAATCTCCACTGTCCACAGGCTTTGTCCTTCCTGGGGCAGGCTGACTGCTCCTGCCAAGCTTTCCCTGTGCTCGTTATGGAAGTGTTGCCACAAGAGAGAAGAATAATGGCAATGTGACATTGAGCAGAGCAATCCTTTACTGTGAGAAGAGAGACACAGACACGTTGTGAGTCACAGACAAGGTGAGAGAAGCCTCTCACCTTCTTGCTAAAGGTGAGGACGGTGACTCACCCACACACTCACTTCAGCAAATTACCTTGCAAGGGTCGCAGGCTTGACTTGTCCCCAGCCATCTCACTCGTGTACCAGGCACTGGACTGCTGCTCTCTCTTTCTCCAATCTAAAGTCTGCAGGATGGGTCTGGCAGCTCCTACAGGTCACATTTCTGCAGCTGAGTGTCCTGATTTTCCAGACATTGCAACAGCTACCTCCTGACTCTCCGAGAGACCTTTCAATAGACAGCTGGAGTTGGACCCTGACAAGCCCCTTAAAGCTCACTCCTTGGCAGACTTTTACGGAGTCACCAGGGACTTAACAGCTCAGTGATTAAAAATGGCCCTAGCAGGGCTCTTGAGGCCAAAGTCCTTCATTGCTGTGCTTCTGCAACTGTTCCAGGTTGGCCCAAATGTTTCCACACCACCCTAACTTCAGGCATCTCTTGACCATGCACGCATCCCTCACAAGGCTGTCTGGCATGCCCGGCACAAGTGGCCTTCCCTCCACTGTGGTGCTGCTCTCTGCAGCCATTTAAGTACCCTGGGCCTCCAGCAAAGCCCTGGATGTGCATCAGCTTTCACAGGGAACGTGTGCACAATCACACATTTTCAGCAATGATCTGCAGCAGCCATTTGTACCTGGTTATACTCCTGTGAGTGGATCAGATCACTGTTCAGATGGAGGGAAGGGAGAGAGTTCTTGCTGAAGGCAGTGCCCAGGGACATCCACAAGTGTTCAAGAAGGCCCACAACAAAGCACTACAATGTCACCTACTTTCAGGACAAGGAACTTGGGTCAAAGAAGAGGTCCTTAGAAGAGAATCCATCACAAAATTTCTGTCCATGAATGCTCATGTCTTCATTGGAGTGTATTTTATCAACTACCAAGAGAAAGATGAACAAAAGGCTAACACTTCACATTGGGCAGAAACCTGGTCCATGCTCCCTCTACTCTCTCACTGGAAATGAAACAGCCACCCAAGAGCCCATTTGTGGGACAAATCAAATGCCCCTGGGCAAGATTCCTCAGCTTAGAGAAAGAGACTAGCTCTCCAAGAATTTCCCCCAGCAGTGAGGCACATCTCACACTCTGCAGGTCTCTCCTGCTGTGCAGCCAGGACCTGGTGTCGTGGAACAGGGTTTCGTTTCCTACCTTGCAGGAATCCACCCTCACGGCAAGCGCAGTGTGTATTGATGTGCTACACCACAGCCAGCGCTGAGGTGGCAGAGCACCTCCTGCTGACCACTTCCCTTTGTGTTCAAGCGGATTTTCCATGGCATTTGACACAGGTCTGGACTTCCAAGTTTGAGTTTGGCATCTGTTGTCACACTAGTGCTACTGCTCTCTACTTTGATTAAATAGGGAGAGGGACAACCAGCAGAGAGTGTTTTTCATGCGAGGAAACTGTATGATTTACATAAATGTGGCCTCATTAGGCACAAGTACTTTAAATGGTAATAAGCAACCATGATTATTTTCTTTTTGCCACAATAAAAGGCAAATTATATTATTTGCCTTGATATCCTGAACTTGAATTTTGATTTTTCCCAGCTGTGAGTTTCTTCTGGCTGCAGAGAAATACCACAGCTCCATGGACATATCAACTTTACATTTCAATGACAATGACTTCTGTCAAGCCTTGACCCTTGTAAAAATAGTGAGAAGGCAGAAAGAGGGGGAAAAAATGACATTTTTGGTATTCAAGGAAAAAAAAATCTGAGTAAACTACTCTGCATGCTTAGGCATTTTTTTTGATGATGGTTTTCCCCCCACCTCGGTCTTCACACATCACAGTGAGTGATTAATACCTTGACCTGCTTGCAGTTTTCTCCTTCCTCCCTCTGCTGGCATCCTCCAGTGAAGAACAGAGGCTTTGCAAACTGCTGTGGTTTATTTGGTGGGTCTGCAGGTCACCATGCTTCCAAAGGAGAGAAAGCCTCCTTCCGCAGATTACTGGAGCCTAGTTTCATGTCTCTCAGTGCTTTGGTGGTGACCAGTTTAGTGGCTTCACAGAGATTATCCCCGAGTGCCTTCGCTGTCTTCACAAAGTGCTTTGAAAGGATTAAAGCAGCATATGCTGTGGGCCGTTCTATGAAAGGACAAAAAACCTAAAATGCTGTGGTGGTACAGAGGAATTACTCTGTTTGACATAGCTGTGACTGTCAAATGGATATGAAAGGACCTAAAGCACTCTTTTTGTAAATCCATAGGAACTGCAGGCCGGGTCCGAAGAAGGGACACAAAAAAAAGCAGAGGCGCCTTGGGACACTGCGGCCCCTGCTGTGCTGGCCCCGAGCTGCGCCGTGCCTTCCCCGCGGTGACCGGCCCGCAGGCACAGCAGGCCCCGGCACCGCCTGGGCAGGGACGGGGCCGCGGCCGCTCCGGAGCCCGGGCCTAGCCGGGGAGAGCTAAGCTCACAGCTCCGGGCACGCCTGGCGACAGAGCAGCGAGCCCTGCTGGGAGCAGCCGCAAGGACACTTCACTCCTGCTGCCAACTGCGTCCCACAGACCTTCGGGGGGACCCCACTGCCGGCCCCATCAGGCCAGGTTCAGCCCCACATAGTCCCTGCCAGCCCATGGCCTCCCTGGAGTCACTGCTCGGGGCTGCACCGAGGGCTTGGGGCAGCTGCTCCCGGAAGGTTCCTGAGTGAGGAACCCCCTGAAACCACTGACACCTCACGACACCTGACTAAAGCAAGTGATGAAATGGCCAGATTAGGACACAACAGGGCAATAAAGCCCATTTTACCAACATACCAAACCAACCAGGGGTCTCTGCGGTAGCAGGCAAAGCCAATTTAGAGCAGATACAAGCCCGCAGTAACTTCTATTTGGGCTGTGTCTCGTTTTCAGACAAATTCAGAGGAGAAATATCCTCTGAAAGAAAGCAGGTTGTAGTCACCTCTCCCTCACCAGGTTTGGGAAAAGAAATATTTCTTTGGAGGAAAAGTGAAGAAGAAATAAAGCTATTTATTTAACACACACACAGGAAAAGAACAATAATGCTTAATAATAATAATAATAAATAATAATAATAAAATCTCTCGCTGTGGAGAGAAACCTGTGGAGAGGGTCCTTCTGTCAGTAGGGTCTCTCTCTCTCTTCTTTGGAGCTGGGTTGGTGTGGGTCCCTCCAGGCCTCCCAGATGCTGTTCTGGTGTTGTTGCACAGTTCCAGAAAAGAAGAAGAAGCTGAGGTCTTAAGGAAACCAAGTTTAACTCTCCATCTCTCTCTGAAGAAACAGAGCTGAGAGCTGGCTGGAAAGCAGCAGCAGCAGCAGCAATTTTTTTACTGTTGAAGAATAACTGAGAGGATTAGTGACCCTAAAGCACAGAACTGTTTGGAAAAAGTACTTCTGGCTGTTTTTTTTCTTTCTCTTCCCTCTCTGGCTTAGTTTAAAGGCACAGAGATGTACAAGGTTCATTTTCTGGGAATAGAGTAGGCGATATGGGATACATCATAAATCCACTCTAAGACAGGCTGCTAAAATGTGCAACAGCCTTTTAATCCTCCCTATTTGCCTCTCTAAATGTTTTCAAAGTGACATATAAACGAGCACAAAAAGGCAAGTATCACAGCAGCACTAACCAGCCTGAGATACTCGGTCAAGTTGTGTTAGAATGCAGTGTACTGTTTCCAATACAGAAAAACAGAAAACTCCTAAAAATTTAAATTTGTGTGTGACAGAAAACATATGATGAATGTTTCTAACAAACACCTGTTTTCCCTGAGGATCATGGAGATTTGGACAGTTGCCAAAGGAATGGTTTTTTCAGAAAGCTGGCGTAAGTTCTCACAGCACTATTTTTGCATGATACCTGTCATACATGGGTTAAAGGAAAGGACCATTGAAGGAGGAGGCAAACTATTCAGAAGGGATGGTTTAAAAAAAACCATAAGCAGATAGAAAATTGGTTGTGTGGAATAAAAATACATTTTTTTCTCTGTAAGGCATAAGACTATGCCTGCTGCAAGCCATTTGGAACAGCTTACCTGTAAGAACCAGATCTAATCTGCTCTTTTGTTGCAGAAGTTCAATTTTATAGCACAAAACCACATCTGAAATACTTAAACTGAAGAGTGATCATAATGTGAAATATGCTTGACCACTTATATTTCAAAACATGCCTGTTTAGCCCTAGAGAGTTCCCTTGCTGTGACATTTTAGCATGAAAACAGTTGCACTCTACGCATTCTCTAGTTAAATGTCTAAACTACATTTCTTCGCCTGTGTTGGGTTATTGGCCAAACCCAGTTAAGAAAATGGTTACATCATATAATGAATATATTGTAAAATCCATACTTCTGCCATGACTTCAAAGGCATTTAGCCTATTCAGCTTCACACATTATTCTTGTTCTCATCAATCCTGAATGCTAATGTTTCTCCAAGGACTTGTGTTCTGTAGCTTGTGACAGATCTAGAAACCTACTTGGCAGAAAATAATGCTTGGTCAGTGCTTATCACTGCAATATACGGTTTGAAATTAACTGTTTCTCAAGGAACACTGTTTAGATTGATGCTAATATGAAGACAGGCTATCTTGCCACTTCATATATCTGCTACTTTTATGTTGAAAGATGATTGAAGAGAATGGAAACTACTTTGTGCAGATTAGGTGGCTGAGGCTTTGTATTATTTAACCTCCCTGCTCTGAGCTGAACTTACACTGAGTAGGTGAGGTAATGACAAAGGAAATTAAAACCTTTTGGGCAGCTGACTCAGTTTGTGAGAGATCTCAGTGAAGTGTGGGAAGTCCTGCTTCTGAGATGATAGGGAGTTTCTTGGAAACCGCTGATAGAGTGGCTGTAAGGCAGGAGCCTCTCTGTGTAACAAAGGAATACAAGATTTGAGCCCTTTCCTTTCTAACCTGTCTTCAAGAGTTGCACTGATTTTTTTTTAAAATTATATTACTGTACCTCCTGCTACAGTAAAACTTGGCTTTTTGGCTTTAAAAGCCTTCTAGTCATCCTTGGTGAGCTCATTAGAGTAGCAGGTTTAAACAAACCTACTTCAAAAGAGTGGCTGGCTGGTGTTCTGTCACTGGGGTGCTTTTTCTCTCTCTGTTGCAGCAGTGCTTCACTGCTCCAGTTCGAAGGGGAGTCCAGCCAGAGCATCAACTTTCCCCAAATACAGGCTTGCATCATATCATATGCCTGCAAATCTCAAAATGGTACACATTTTGAAACATGAAAACTGAGTTGGTTCAAAAAGGCAGAATGTATTGGGATTTATTTTTCTGCTTACCAGACTCTCAGTACACTTAAAGAGGCAGGTGCACTAAGTGACCTGTCACTTTGACTCAAGGGAAGAAATAGCTCTCTGCAGAAAAGGCAGAACAAAACCTCCAGCATTTCATGTATCAGCAGGACTTTAATGTCAGGAGAAACTTAAAGTTGCGTTCTAGAGACTAAGCAAGCTGTTGAAAATTCAGCAAATTAGGGAACTTGAGAGTGGAAGAAAAAGGGAAGCAAAAAGCATTTCAAAATGTATTTCATTTATGATAAAAGAAAATGAATAAAGAACACTAACATAGGAAAAAGTCTTAATAACAATCCAACACAACATATACTTCCTACCACCTACAATGCTCCCTGGCTTATACTCACCCTTCTGTACTTTCTCTTGAGTCTTCAGGCAGTTGGCTTCAATCAGGAGAGGAAATGGTTACAGGGAGCATCATATTCCTATTTTTCTTTCTGGAAGGAACATGATGGCAGTGCCCAAACAGCATGATGTTGAAACTGCCGATTTCTTCCTCCTCTTTCTAAAGCCCGCTCAGGGCTTCTTTTGGTACATTTTCTTTCATACTTAAGTTGTTCTTTTTATTTGGTCTGCAACTCCACATTATGTCTGAATGACCTGTATAAAAAAAAATCTTACATATGTTGTATACTTTTATCTGTTTCCTCTGCCACATATAAGCCAGTTTTGCCTGTTTCCAAGCTTTACTGCTGAGCTGCCCGTAGCTCTGAACTGACATTTCCATGCCCTCTTATCCACTTGATGTCTGCACTCCTCTCCCTTGCTCCCTGGGTTGCCACACACAGCCCTCAATTGCCAGACCAGGCCTTTTCTTTTTTTTTTACATTGCATTATTAAGATGATGGAATAAATATTTCACTCTACACAAAATAACTACTCACTATTCTTGACTGTATAAAAATGTATATCCCATGACCAAATCAGGAAATAGTCACCTGATAATTAAAATAAACTTTCCTCATAGCTAAGCCAGCTAAAATGAAGTTCCAGGCAGGCTAAGGCAATTCGAGGCAAAGCAAGCCTGACATGCTTTAGTACTGCAATGTCAGTACATAGCCTGTGGTACATAACCAGCAACAGCAATAACTGTGTTTGTGGGCCTACAGGTTACACAGATTAGGCAATGGCTGGAGAGAGCTGCATTGGCTTCAGCAAGGTTTTGTTCATCATATAAAATTATAGAATAAGGCAAGCCTCCTGCTTAACTCCATCTGTTCTTGTCCTGTATCAAATTATGCACAGGTTGGGTGATACTTTTTGATCACTTTTGATGACGCTGAGCATGCTCAGCTCCAACATCCAAACCAGCAAAACAACACAGACTTTTATCTTAATGCGTTTATATGAGATTGTGTGCAGGCAGCATCAAATAGAGCAAATCCTAGGGCACTGTGTTTTCATTGCCTTGCCCTTCCCACCACATCTAAGAACAGAGCCTGTGAGGTTTCTCTGTTACTCTTACTTGTGTTTGCCTTGCACAAAACATCCAGAATTTACAAGGTAGTAAGGTTCACACCCTGAAACTTCCCATTCAAACCTCAGGTATGTTGTCCTCCTAAAACTTTCATGCAAAGTGATGAGCTTTCCAAGGACTTAACCACAATTAGAATTTAATCCTGGATTAAGAGAATACACCACAGGAGGAGGAAATCACTGAAAATATAAATAATCTTAACCTGCTGTTATTCTTCTGTCAGTTGAATCCAATTAAATGTTTCCAGGTGCCAGTTGCTATTATAAACTATATCACACAGACTCCTATGAAATGTTTAATATTTGCATTGCAGCAGGTGTGGGAGCAGATAATAGGAGTGGCTCATAACAATGTCCAGTCTAGGAAACTGCTGCATCAGAGGAGTCCTAGACATGCAGGTTTCTTCTGCTCTTACCTTTTATGGACTTCCTGTAATTTTCTGTTGAAAATCAGAAAGAATGCCTCCCAGGATGCTGAAAAGGAAAAATAGTTTTCTTTTAATACCTAGTTCATGCTTCTGCACAGTCACACAAAAAAGATTAGAGCTTGGAAAGCATCTAACCTACTAGGAGGTCACTTGAAAACAGTACAAGTGTTTAGAGAATCACTTGCAAGCTATATAACAATACACAGTCAGCTCAAGACTATAAAGTTTTATAGACAACAAGACATTTTTCCTTACTTCCTATGTATTGTTGCTCCACATCAAATATTACCCTTTTATATATTCTCATATACTGGGCTGCATGAATCCACACGTTAAAATATCAGTACTCACAAGTCTTTATGTCTGAGCTCCCAAGAAAGAGGAAAACAGAAATTTTCTTTCCCTTATTTGATTTAGTTTGCTTCAGGCTGGTATTTTCCATGCATCAAAAATATATGAAAAGGATCCAAACATTGTATTTATACTTATAAAATGGTAAAGGTCCCTTGTTCCCTTGTTGAATAGGATATATGATTCTAAGACTAACATCCACACTGTGGAAAGTTAGTGGAACCCTTATTTTTGGACAAACCACTTCAGTTTTTCTTCCAAACTTGGGGAAGAAGTCAGGAGTGCAATCTCTAGAAAAGCAAACTGAAGTTTGGATTGCCACTATGTACCTACTGGCTCTTTTGTGTGACTGCCAAAGGAATTCTGCATAAATCCCAGGTATCTGGGACATGTGGTAAAACCCACGAGTTTTATCACAGACATTATTTCCTCACATGAACAGTTTTGAAAGAAGCATCATTATGCCACAGAATACAAGTGCTGTGTGAAGGGACTCCATTCTGGCTCAGAGTTTAATTTGGCATTTTATAGCAGACAGCTTTCTGCCAATAAACTGTGTATAGACAATATTTTATGACTGAATTGTACATACTCACTGTATTAGAGAGGAAGGAGCTGCACATCCATACAGGTGGTGGAATTTTACAGAAGAAACTTTATTAAACTTTTATTTACTAAAGACAAGACTCATGCTCATTTGCAACAAGACAGGTGAAAGAAAGTGAAAAATGTCACAAACGCTGTATATTTTGTAATACCAGAAAGCTCTGTCTTCAGGGCTTTGGCTTCCCTAAGAATATTTTGGAAACATGATAGGTAATTATAGGTTACCCTATAGGTGAAACACAATCAGCTGATGATTCCAAAACAGGGCACCTCGGAGCAGAGCAGGAGAATGCTGCTCCTTGACTTTCTAACACCTGAACCCCATCACCAGCACCAGCTGTGCTTCAGCCCCAGCACCTGCGAGGAACAGCTTGTGCCTCTTGAACTCCCAGTGCAAGAGCCCCAGGTTCTACCTTGAAGATGGATAAAGCCTGCATGCTTTTCACACACGTTTGCCAAAGAATGGTGCTGGGATGACAAGGGCACAGGCAGGTGCCTGTGTCTGTTGCAGCACTTCACTCATCTCTCCCCTCATTATCACTGCCCACCCCACTCTCTCTTCCTGGGCTTTTGTGCAGAGAAAGGCTGATTCCCTTTACAGTTCCTTCTAAAAGGATTTAATGGAGCTTGAGTGCTCATTTATTTTCTTTTCCATCCAAAACCCAGGACCTGTACAAAACCAGAATGTAAATTCTCTCAATTCACTGGGTTTGTTTGAAGCTGACTGCTTTCCAGCAGCATTTCCTAAAGGAAAAGCAGGTGTGCCATCACTCTATCAGCTTACTCCTCCCTGCAAATTTGAAGTATGTGCCAGTCCCAATCACCTGCAACAGAGAAGTAGTTTCAGACGTAGGGATTACAAGAGGTTTCAGGTAAAGCTTTCTCAGCCTATAATAATGCCAAGTGACAATTACTAATAAAGTTTCCTAGCCTCTTCCTTAAAAGGACATTAAAAGAGGGCAATAGTGGTTATCTGTCTGTGTTTTCACCACAAGATTGGGATCAACAGTTTTACAGAAGACAGAGATCCCATCACCTCAGCAGTCCTCAAGAGGCCAAGGTGGTACACAGAAAGGCTATAGATGTCAGCCTTCTTTGTGGGAAACATTGATGCAAGACATACATAAAGACAAAAAAACATGGAGCTACAAACAGCTTTTCCATGTGAATTAATGCAGCATTTCTACATGAGGAATAGACTCAGCACAACATAAGACCTACAGAAGAGAAAACACTGTCTCTTCTTTCCCTGGAAAGTTTTAAAACATCAGTGCTCTTTGCAGGGACTCTGCTCTGAGACGAATTTAGGGAAAGGATGGAAGCAGATGACTTCTTAGAGAAGAAACAGGAACAAGCAACTCCAGTAGGGATTTCAGATTGGCTTGCCTGAAAATTACAGTCTCTCTGATCTTGTAAATGAATGGCAAAGTTCTTCAGCACTTCAAAAGAAGCAGTATCAGCTTTACAGGGCTGTTTGCCTGGTGTATATATAAATGGACTGCTAACTTGGGCAAGAGCACATGCTACCAAGGAAGGTGAGAAGAGGTGAGGAGTTACATCCAAACTGCAGCTTGACATGGCCAAAGAATTGGGCACTTTGTCATATTGCCCACTTCTGCTCATAATCCTTTGAGCAGGTCAGCCACAGCTGTATCTGCTGAGGGAAAACAGAAACCATCACTGTTCACAGACACACAAGAAGTGAGCTTTCAAAACACTCTCAGTTCTCAGGTCACTTTACCAATGCAAACTGGAAAAATAAAGAATAAAATTTGAATGGCATTTTGCACCATTAGCGTGCAAAGGTTTTTCACAAAGGATATTTTATTTGCCCAGACAAATCTAAAAGTCCCTGTCAGTCTCAGGGCTTGGCCACACATCAGGTGAGTGATCTGAGCCTTGCTTGCACCTGTGGTGAGTTTTAATATTCTTTTCTGATACTAGGTCAGAGATACTTGCTTTCTCATAATGCTTTCAATTACATAGTGTCTCTTGAGGAGGAGAATTGTAAAGCTCTAGGCCATTGAGAGTTTTCTTTAAAAGACTACAAGAACTGATTCTCTAACATCCTGACTGGAAAGACAGCTTGGTAGAGCTATCCATACTGTGACAGTACTGAACGTTCACTTCCACTTGGAGCAAGATAAAAGTCAGACTGAAAGACATCTGTGTAATTTCAACTGAGAGAGGCAAACCCCGAAAAAATAGCAACTGGTCACAGACAGAAGATTGTGTCTCCATTCTCTATGAGGTTCCTTCTCTCCTCACAGAAAAACAGCCAGAGAAGTAATTCACAGCATGGCAGCCAAGATGGTTCTCTGCGGAAATGCTGGATTTTACACCCTGTTTGGGATTTCTAGGAATGAAAACTGATGACAGCAGGAGACTGAGAATGGATGAATACAAAGACTGCAATCAGCTGTTAGTCGAGAACAAAAACCTTCTGACCTGTGTGAACAGCAGAAGGAAATCACTTTTCAGATGCCATTCTCACAATGAGGTACACAGCTCAGGAGCCTGCATTGGCACTGCACAAAAACCAAGTGGAGAGCTCTGACTGAACACACCTAATTCAGAATTATCCTTCTAAATCTTTAAATCTATAACCTAAATCTGTATGCCATGTGAGATAATATAGATCTTGCCAATAGCTCGATTGTTCCCTCTCCTTACGCATACCTGCTAGAATCTTAGGGATAAGGAGGTATGCTTTGTTAAATAGATCCTTGACCCCACCTCTGGTCTGACACTGTCAATGATGGTAAATCTCAGCTGTGCCTTTTCTACCTCCCTCAGGGCTTTCCACATGTTCTTTTGTTTTCTGACTAAGCACCCTCACACCCATCACCAAAGAGTATGATTTCTCTCACTGTAGATGTGGATGTGTCCCAATCTACCCCCATTACATGCAGCCAACACCGCAAATAGTATGTCTCCCACACCATGGGAAAAAGGGTTCTGCAGTAAGGAGGAGCACAAGTCCTTCCTCTCTCAGTACTATTCCTGGCACAGCCTCAGGAATAGTATTGACGCTGGTGATATAAAAATGTGTCATCCCAGTATTATACTGTCTCAGGATATTTTCCTTCAAATCCTTGAAAATGACTTCTCAGACTCCAAAGGGACATGACATCTAACGGCTGGGCAAAGACACTCATGGCAAGGTGTTCACTTCCATCATCTGTGCAGGGAAAAGAATGGACAAAACCAAGCATATTTTTGTTGGGTTGCTCTGGAATAGCAATTGATGCACTGCTATGTGGACTAGCAGAAGCAGCCAGGAAAGTCTACCTGTCAGAGTGCTATTAACAGCTTTGAGAAAGTCCCATGCCTTCTCTGGTAGTGGGCTCTCTATACTGAGTCATTTGAGATTATTACTTTAGCAAGACAGTCGACATTTATAGCACTCTCTTGTTCAATGTGAAGCTAAGATTTGCCTTCACCCTACACTTTTACTTTGCTACCTCTGTCATGTCAAAGCTGAGCACCCCATCTTAAGCTGCCTGAAGAAGTCCAAGTTTGCTCCCCTGAAGTCCAGGGCTTTCTCTCTGTCACTTGCCTTCCTCACACCCCCTTTCACATGAGGCACCACACTGACTAGCTCATCCCTGGCTTTATGCCCTGCTGGTGGAGTTTCTAGTCTCTAGTACTCTCTAGGCATAGGGTAGCTCTGGTTCTGTGAGCAGCTGAGACACCTCTGCAGAAGCACCACTAGGATTAGCACGGCTCATGATTGCAGTCATTACTGGGCTTGGGGATGAGAGATACTGGCCATGCACTCCTGTGGTGCTGGACAGGGAAATGCAGGCTTATTGTCTGCCAGGGCAGAGAGCTTGCTGGCTACAAATCCTGCTTTGTCCCTGCACTTTTCGATGTTTAAAACTCTATTCTCTAACAGAAAGGCTCAGCTTTCACAAAGTAAGTCCTCCAAAGAATAATTTAATTTCACAAGATCCTTTACATGGTAATGGTTTCACAAAGCCTTGCTTTTACCAGTCAGTACTGGGGCAGGTCACTGACCGCAGAACCAACCAGGGACTATTACAAGTGTTTTGCTGTGGGGAAAGAAGGAACCTCATAGAGAATGGAAACACAACCTTCTGTCTATGACCAGTTGCTATTCTTTTTGGGGTTTGCCTCTGTCAGTTGAAATTACACAGATGTCTTTCAGTCTGACTTTTATCTTGCTCGAAGTGGAAGTGAACGTTCAGTAGTAGTACTGAGACAGTGTGGATAACTCGCTTTAAGTAGTTGTACAAACACATGAAAATAGTAATGACTGGCTCCAGGCACTGAATGTCTTCAAACAGGCCCTGAATTCCAGGGAAACAGAAGATATATTGCAGATGGGCATCACATTGTAGCAATGTATTGGTTAGAAGGCTGTAGGAAGTGGAAACACAGGCCTAAAGGTGAAAACCCCTCAGATTTTGGTAAGAAATATGTACTCACTGGGGAGCATTTAAAAGAGATTACTTACGTTACCCTCAGTATTTAACCCTCCACAGAACGAGCTCCCATACCAACTGCCATATGAGAAAGTATTCAGAGCTCATCCCCAGGGCCAGCTATTGTAGCTAAGCAAATTATCACATTGTAAAAAGCATTGTAATCCATGGCTTTAATTGATAACGAGAAAGTGTACATAAAGGCTTTTCTGTTCTTGTCATATCACCTTCACAACGTGATTGCTTGTGAATAGCTTATCTTTGGGCTTCATCTTGAGATGCAACACTCGAACTGAGAGATGCTTCAGTGGTGACGGATTGCTGCCATCCTGTGGCAGGCACATGCATTTCACACTGACACTTGCCTGAGGGAAAAGTCCTTTAAGGGTGTCGTTTTAGAAAGAATTCCTACTAACTTGCATTATTCTTAAACGCCACAAAAGGGAAGCCAGTCGTCTGTAACCTGCAATATTCAGATCTTAAAAAGCCATTAGCCATTACAGCGATTCCACTACAAATTATTCTCTGAAGCAGAAAATAAGGACCAGGTGAGAATGAGCTCATGACACCTTTTTACTTGGAGAGGTATTGCAGCATTCAGTGGTCTAACTCCAGAAAGGATGCTAACCCTAGCCCAGTTCTAACCCTTACCATTTCAGACTGCCAGTTCCAGAATGGACATAAATAAAAGGATATCCCTGTTTCTGATGCCAGCTGTGCTGGTGTCCTCAAATGGAAAAGCCATCAGATGCCTCGAATAAGGTGAGCCCTCTGCTAAGATTGTTTCCAAACTCAATATAATAGCACTGTTCCTAAGACTGAGTCTAAGGGTGTATGTTCTGGGAGGTGTGTGACATAAACGAACCAGTGAATGACCAGTTGATTGTTACTTTCTGAGATTCTGTTTCTCACATCTTGTCCCCAGTTCTTGTCTTTGGTGGGAGAGAGCTTTGTGTAACATGGCTGTTAGACCCAGGCATCAGGGAACCCATGTGAAAACGTGCAGACTGACAGCAGTGGGTCCAATATTGTTTAACTTGTTCATCAAGGATCTGTATGAAGGAGCAGATATCTCAGCAAGTTCCCTGGTGACACAAAGCTGGCAGGAGTGGCCAATACCCCAGAGGCTGTGCAGCCCTTCAGAAGGGCCCCGACAGGCTGGAGAGATGGGCAGGGAGGAATTGTCTTAACTCCAACCAAGGGAAGTGCAGGGTTCTGCACTGGGGGAGGATAACCCCAGGCACCAGCACAGGCTGGGGCCTGACCTGCTGGAAAGCAGCTCTGTGGAGAAGGACCTGGGGGTCCTGGAGGACAACAAGGCATCCATGAGCCAGCAGTGTGTCCTTGTGGCCAAGAAAGCCAATGGAATCATGGGCTGTGTTAGGAAGGGCACTGCCAGCAGGTCAAGGGAGGTGATCCTGCCCCTCTACTCAGCCCTGGAGAGGCACATCTGGAGTGCTGTGCCCAGTTCTGGGCTCCTCAGGACAACAGAGATGTGGAGCTCCTGGAGTGGCTCCAGTGGAGGGTGACAAAGATGACTAAAGCACTGGAGCATCTCTCTTACAAGGAAAGGCTGAGGGAGCTGAGCCTGTTCAACCTTGAGAAAAGGCACCGAGAGGAGACCTCATCAACGTCTGTGAGTATCTGAAGGGAGGTGCCAAGAGGAGGGATCCAGGCTCTGCTCAGTGGTGCTGAGCAACAGGACAGGAGGCAATGGGCAGAAAGTGATGCACAGGAAGTTCCACCTGAACATGAGGAAGAATTTCTTCATTGGGTAGGTGACCAAGCACTGGCACAGATTGCCCAGAGAGATTGTGGAGTCTCCCAGACTGGAGATATTCCAGAAATATCTGGATGCAATCCTGTGTAATGTTTCAAAAAAGGAAAAAAAATGCAACAAAAAAGTTCAGTAACTAGGTCTCTCAATTCACAGAGTTTCATTATTGCTAGGACAGAACAGTGATCAGCTCATCCAGACAGCCATCACTGATCAAGACATTCAAACAGAACAGCCAGAATTCCTGAGGTAGGTCCTGGTCAAAAGAATAGGGGCAAGGGAACAAGACATCTCATTTCACCAGTCAGGACAAACCACTTAAATACATTCCTTTTGGTTCCTCAGGTGTCAGAAAGTTTGCAAGGAAGGTAACCAGCACTTCTCCATCTTTAGATGGGCCCCGTAAAACACTCCAAGAACACTGCTACCTGCAAAATTGTAGACACCTTGAAAATAAATTGTACTGTCTTTGCATCACAACAGGCAGATTGCCTGTATCACAATCAGTGTTTCTGTTTAGGGTTAAAATAAACACTGCTGTGCCCACAAGAAAAGCAGAACACTAAATTCACAAAATACTACTCAAGATCCATTTTGTTTTGAGATGTCATATTTTACTGGATCACAGTTTTTTGGAGTGTCTTGTAACTGAGGAGGTTCATGAGTTTTAAAAATCAGGATTAATATCTGAATCAAATAATAGTTTCCTATCACCATTGCCCAAAACAAAGATACACTGCAGAATGACACAAGGAGTCAGTAGGTTCTGGTTTGGATCCATCAGAGCCAGGAGCACTCCACTAGAAAGCTTTGCCAGTGAGGCTGCTGCTGTCCACTGCCTGTGGCTGCCAGAGCTGAAGCAGCAGGCTTCCTGCTGCACAGGCTCTGCACCATCTACAGCTTCACAACTTGAAACCCAGACCACAAACTGTCCCTTTGGAAATGAGGAGGCAGCTGCTGTGAGAGGTGCTGTGCAGATAACACACTTGATTATCAACACTGTTGCCAAGCACGCATGGTGCCATTTCTGGTCTAGCTACGGTTTCCAAGCGACAAGCATGCATAAAGAATCCCAAGGTAATCCACTCTGGAAGCAACAATGATGTGAACAGCTACGGTACTAATCCAAGTTAAAGGCTCCAATTACCTGGCACAGTCAACAGCAGATGCTCTTTATCACCAATTTCCTACACCAGCAGAGAGTCCAGCTACATCATTATCTATCACCAGAAGTGAACTGATGTTGTTTTCAAGTTTCTTCCCTGAACCAAAATCACGTAATTTTAGGACTCTTGACTACCTCTGACATCCTGTCCAGACAGTCCCTGACTCAAAATTTTACTCTATCCATGAAATGAATAAACCTTAGACAAAAGAGCTGAAATAGAAAAAGGGTTACGTAAAAACAAACAAAGTAAAGCAAGTGGTACAAATAAATTAAGTACCTTAAAATTCAATGACTTTAGGGGAACTTCGCTTCCAGGACTCTTCATATCAAAAATGGAACTGATTTTCACGAAATCTCTGCCAAGGTATCTGTCAGCTGGTTTTGGGTGGCCATTTAGAACTGTCACATGCTAACACTAAGAAGAAGAATGAAATCCATTTCCCTGAGAGAATGCAAGATTCAATAATGGATCTGGAAAAAAAGGATGCATAGTAGAGAATACAAAGTACATAGAACTCAGCAGAAAAGCAGATTTGCATGGTTGTTTTTATTCAAATGTTTTGAGATCTGAATTTTTTAAATGTACATATACAGGTATACATATAATACTTGCCATATTTGGCAGCTGTTGTTTATGCATACAAGGTAAACATGTACTTTTCATAATAAAATCTTGTTTAGTCTGATGAGAGGCATGAAATTCCCAAGCAGATGCTTAGCTCACTAAAGCTGTTTCTGGTCTTTACTTCCAGTTTTCTTTACTTTTAGTAGTTTGTGACTTTAAGTCATACAAGATTGCTACAAGTAACACAAACTTTGAGAGAAGTTTTTTTGTTGTTGTCCTTTTTTATTTTATTCTTTTCTTAATTGTTGTTGTTTATTTTGTTCCATCTTGTCACTTCAAGCCTCATCAGGAGATTGAAGCACCTCTGAATAATTTCACACAGAGACATGGTGGGTTTCTTATGTGCACCTTTTTAAAAAAAAAGCATAAAGGGTCATCCCCTTTGCCCAATTCCAGGCATCAACAGTCAACATCAAGAATTTCTATACAAAAAGCATGCCATAATGAATGTATAGCACACCAGTAACAGAAATAAATGGCAGCCTTCTTTTTAGAGAAACCACAAATGAATTAAGTAAAGCAACAAAAAAACTTCTTCACATATGACACACTTATGGAGAGGATCTATTTATTCCTGAGCAGGCTGGCAAGTATCCATTGGTGGTCAAGTGGGGGAGAGGGAGGAGAAAAAGAATTTTAAGTTGAAAAAGGCACAAAAGATAAAAATATTGAGGCCTTTAGAACAAAAAAAAAAAAAAAAGCATTATGAGAACTCTTTTCAAATCATGTGGTTTTACTGATCAAAATAGTATTTGGTGATGATGATAAATTTGAACATTAAGGATGATGCAAGGTATTCATGATCAAATTTCTCTAACAAAACCCCTGAAGACTTTAGGTGGAAAAAACTGAGAAAACACATTTATCTCTTTAGAACCTCATACTTGAGTGCCTTCAAATATTCAGTATATACATCCGTATGAAGAATCAATAGGAATTCAACCTAGAAAAAAGTGTGGTTTTTTGTTTTTTTCTTTTATTATTAGCACTCCTTGCACTTCAATCTCATCTTTTAGACTGGCAAAATTACTTATGATAAATATTTAAAGTGGAGATTATGGGGTATGTTTCTTTTATAGGATTTGTAAAATACATTCTCATCTGTTTGAATGCAGGCATATCATCACAGAGGAGACAATGCATACAATTTACAAGAGAGATTTGTAGTAAAATTCAGAGATACACAAAAACAAACACCTCAATATAATACTAACTTGGAAGCCAGGTGGAAGTTTTTCAAACTGTACATGTATTTTTAAAAAGATACTGCCTTTTAAAATGTTTATATATTGAAGCACTTTCATTAAGATCGAACACTTTTTAAAACCAGTAAAATTATAGCAGCAATATGGGAGAATATCTAAGCCACATGAACATTAATAATTAAAACAAAACCAAACATGAAATATTACATTAGTCAGATGTTTGTATTAATACTAACAACAAGTAACACACAATTACTTATGTCAAACCAAGAAATCTGGATTTGTTCATCTATGAACAGATCTTGTATAGTTCAAAGTTACCATTTACAAAGCAGTGTTGATTGCTGACTTTCACAATCACCTTTCTGGAGTGTCCTGGAGAACTCACTTGAATCTTAAATTCCAAGTCTGACTAAGATAGTTTTTTCATCTTTGTTTAGTAACTAAGGATGCTTTAAATACTGATTCCTTAAAATGAGGCTTATTTTATTTACACTATTCAAAGTTTACTTTTCCTTCCAACAACAAAGTGCGTAGGAGGAGTCATTACATGCTATACAATGTAAAAATAGACTTTAAAAAGTCAGAACAATGCAAGTAAAACTGTACAATGTTTGTTCCCTGCTCCAGTTCATTGCACTATTAAGTTAAACTGGATGAGTTGTCATGCCCAGATGACTTACTGTAGGATCAGAAAATTGACACACACAAAGGAGTAAATGAATACTGCTTTAGGTATAGTGCCAAATGAAAAAATACTATGAGTTATATCTAATCCAAGGAAAGCTTCTCATCACAGAAAGGAGCATGGCTAATTCTGAAAGGCAGCCCTCTTCATGTAGGACACAGAACTGCAAAAAAACCACAAATACACATAGATAAATATCAGTGAAGTTTATCTGCATAAAAATGTAATGTATATACTAAAATATTTAAATGTTGGATTCTACCCTATTAGTAACACAGTAAAATCTAGTAACTAACTGAAACTGGCAATTAAGTTTTCAGCCTCTCTCAAAAGGCAATTAAGTGACACAACCCACTATCTTTAACTAATATTATCCAGAAATGAGTTAACTAAAGGTCATGTCTTAAATAGTGCTTTTTAAAGTGTTGTATCAGAAAACAGAACATTAAATAACAGGTGACGCAAGCAGTTATATTTTAAAAATAAGCACTGACAATTTGAGATTCTAACTCTACTTTCTAATTCTGGTGCGTGTACCAGAATCACACAGTGGGAAGATAAGACATGTCCTTCAGGTGTTTCTCATTCCTGTTTCAATGTAAGGCACAAACCTCAGAGCAATGCAGCTTTCAAACCAATGCTAGCACAACACAAAAGCAAATAAAGAAGTCAGGTGTAACAATTAAACAAAAACTTCAAAGGCAAGAAAATAAATGTTCTCATTATCTGAAATATTTACATAATTTAAAAATAGAACAAAGTGCAAATTCTTGCTTCATTAAAACAAAAAAAATATTTTAAGTTTTTACTTGAAAGGTCAGGTATGAAATAGCAAGGTGAAAGATGGACAATTATTCTGCTTTCACGAGATCTACATTCAGAAAAAAGAAGAAAACAGTACTAGACATTTCATGCATTTTACTATTAATGTATAGCATATTATTTTTAGCACTCTATTTTTGTCACAATTACTGTTTGAGAACAATTAGAAAAGAACACAAAGCTTAGAAGTAAATACATCTTATAACAGCTTACTGTAATAACACATCTGATTTCAAAGGCAATAATTTCAGCTGTAAGTACATACTTATATATTTTATATAACAGTTATGTAAAAATTATCCTTGTACATGAAGCTGAATCTTCACATTTTGTAAAAACCAGAAGTAATAAGGTAGTAATCTTGAAATAACATGTCTAGATGTGATACCAGACAACCTATCCTAATACCTTAATTCTGTGTATACACTGCTTAACATTTCATATATATCACTGATTTGTTCTAGAAGTAGCTTAATTAAAGGACCTCTTGCTTTCAGCAGATTTTGTCAGATACTCTTTACTACCCATACAGCAATAAAACAAGAGAATTCCCCTTCCCACAATGCTGTCCTCAGCTTCTACTTTAAACGTGCTGTGAACTCCATCCCAGCAGGCCCTCCCCATGTTGTCATGCCCCCAAAGAGACACCAGCCCCTGTATGTGCATTCATGGAGGTGAACACACCACACCCAAGCACATGTTGGCTTTTCAAGGCAACAGTCATCAACTCAATACAAACAGCAGCTTCAGTCCTTCTCCTACCTAGATGCTGTTCCCTACAGTATTTCTGTTACTCCCACAATACTTGCTTCTGTCTTGTGGGGTTGAAATTAGCAATTATTATTTGTGAGATTGAAGAGATGAACAACTGCACAGAGAGATTTTCTTCAGAAAGCAACCTAAACTTGCATATTGCAAAGATTACAGATGCAACTACACTATACACTATATAGTATTATATATATTATAATACGACAGTATTATAATATACATAATACTATAAATATAAATTTATATACTTAAATACTAATTTTTATAATATATAAAAAATACTGCTGCATTATTGTACTTGATGAATTAATCATAATGCAGAAAGTCATTACATTATACATGCAACAAGAAAGACCAAAAGCTTCTTTAAAAAGGAAGTAAAAATTCAATGTGCATTGTCCAAACAAACACACTTTCATTAAAGGATATGGTAGCTATTACTGCTGCAATACCTAAAACCAACACAGCTACAAAGAATGACACAAATATCTCCATCTGCTTTACAGCCTAACTTGTGTACAACAAACTTGGCTTATTTAGGTCTTTCAATGGACATAAGCAGAGTATTTTCAAATCACACTGTGTTTGTTCAACCATCAAAAAAAGTCAATAGAAAAATGAGCACAAATAGCATTTAAATACTGTGACCTTACTAAGCTGCCAGCTTCAGTCCAGAAGTGCGCTTGCTAAGATAAAAGAATTTCAATCTTGGTTTGGTATTTCTTTCCCTCTCAGTAAATTCATTCCCCTACTCTTTTTCAAATCCCTGTTTCTCGAAACTTCATGACTCCTAGTGATAAAATATAATAATATTGATATATTAAAATACATTCATAAAAATTAGGCACAATTGCAAATGCTGATCAATTTCATGTTACCATCTATTTTAAGTCTGTATCTATAAAATATAATATCAACTATATGCTAGTGGGAGAAGAACTACAGTTCACTTGAAAAGCAAATCACTAATTCCCTTTCATTATTGTTAAGTTCAGGATAGAATTGTTCACTGAAAAGTAAAAACAAACAGAACCTCACAAAAGGAAAAATATCCCCTTGAAAATAATTTAGGCTGCAGTAAGAGCAACATGAACAAAAGGTAAGCTGCTACACTGTACCAGGCTCTTCACAGGGTATGTACTTAGTCTGGCTTTGGAATACTTACCTTTGAAGAGATATTCCTTACAAAAAAGATCCAGGGGAGAGCTAAATGACCCCTGGAAAGGGGGACTTAAGCATGATAAGGAAAATTATGATATTTTTAACATTTTGGGGAACACAAGGGGGCAGTAGAAATTGGGGAAAGAAGATGCTTTAACGAAAGCAAGCACCAGAAATAATTTCAAAACTCATAATCCTATTGAGAAATGCATATAGAGGTGTTTTTTTCCCCTAACATGAAATGCACTGAGTTGTTCTTTTTTATTTCTTTATTACACAGGATTTGCACACACTACATTTTGAGGATTTCTACTTTCAGCATTTCAAAAGGATTAGCTGGTTATGAAAGATAAAGTGCAAGAATGATCCATGGTAACACAGAAGGTCAATAGCAGATCTGGCTGCAGAACTGTCCTTCAAGTTCCAGCTCTTGTCCAAACAACTTCACTCAATCATTATTAAATGAAGACAGTGAGTATTAGACCAACACACACAGAGGGGTCTGTGTGTGTCTTTCTCCATGATCCAAATTTCAGAATTATTTTGGCATTTAGTTCAAGTTATTCAAGATAGTGAATTCTACAAAACATGCTGGAATTCATGGAAAATATAAACTTATTTCACTATCTTCAGAACACCAGTAATGTGGTAAGGTTTCTTGTTACATCAACACTTATGCTCAATCTTATGGTTCTGTTTACCTTTCCATGTTTACAGCATTCTTCTTTTATTTGTTCCTTTACATTGTACCAACAATACTTTGGCAATAAACCTTTTCGTGGTATTTTTTCTTCAGTTCTTGCTTCTGAACAATTTAAGTAACTCTTCAACAGTGCCCACCCATATCTGGGTAAGTCTATTAATCATTTCGTGAACAGCCTTAACAGCCACCTAAGACTGCATATTCTACTTTGTTACATACCACAGCAAGACAGTGCTGCTTTAAAAAAATAATTAGGAGCTTGTTTGTAAGTTTCTTTTTCTGCTCTGTAAAACAGAATATAAAATTCAGAAAAAGGTTTTACCTGTGTAGTCAGATGCCAAACTGGGTTTCCCATAAAGCTACACATATCCTACTGTCACATGTAATTTACTGTCAGCTTCTTTTGTTGTAAGATTGGAAAAAAATTATTCTCAAAGGAACATGTACTTAACGGATTTTAAGAGAACCAAGTACCTTTGGTGATATAATTCACACATTTCAAAATTTCATTTCTTGATTAAAGCTTAAGAAAAAGCAATAAAATCCACTCAGTGAAAAATGAATACAATTACCACTATACCATATGGACTACTACCACTAGGCCCAGAACGTCTTTCAGAAAACAAATTCAAACCCTAAATCTTAAAGATTTTTACCTTGCCAAGACATTTTTAATCTTTACAGTGAAGAGAGCAGAATCCTCAAAAAGTAGGTCACTCCTTTTATTTTGGAATTTAAGAAATAAGTTAGAATTTCATGTATGAAAGCTCAGCTGAAAGTTGATCTAAGTGTTTTAAAGAATTCAATCAATCTCCTTTTAATAATCTTTAAAAATAATGTCCAAATGATAGACAGGTGGTTGGGAGCATTTTGTGCCATGAAAGCCGTGATGGAGTTTCAGGCCAGAAGTTTTATTTGCAGAAGAAGAGCAATAGGTTACAACTTTAGAAACAACTGAAAGACTTTGCCTGTGCCATGGAATAAATCTACATTAAACGGTAACACTGAATTATAATATATTTAAGATAATGTCAACATAGCATATAAAGCTTAGTTAAGGCTACACTGAAAGGAAGAGTAGAATTCTGTGCTCACAACTGCCTGCCACTGGGTGCACAAACCCACACAGGATGAAGAAAGGCTTGGTTCTGTTCACTAAGGAAGTGGTAGATGAGGGGAAATTGCCTTTTCACTATGAGTGAGGTGAGTGATTACTCTTCATGTTCCCTCATTTTGTGTTTCACAATTTAAAGACAGCAGTGTTTGCATATAATGACCTCTTTGATCCAAGACACTCAATATATGACGTTTCGGTAATTGCTGCATCCAACTAGTAGAACATCCCTGGTGATTTTTAAATAAAAAGCATGAAAGAGGTAGGAAGGAACTTCAGTTGAAGCTTCCTAGATCATCCTCTCATATGTTCAGGTAATCTGCTTTTATAAGCCTTCTTTGCTTATAAAGAAGATTTCTCCATTTCTCTAAGCTGCCAGTTTATTCTCAGTATCCCAGTAATCTGAAAGTTCTTCTGGATAACTACATCTAAAAATAAGAGCAGACACTGTCAAGAGCACTGTTAAATGCAGTCACTTACTACCAGATGTATTATGAAGAGTAAATGTTTTAATTACTGACAACAGTTCATCTTCTTGGGTCAAAGATTCTGCTTCACAAAACTACAGTTTAGCACCATCACCACTAAAAAAACCTTGACCATGATCCTACATGCTCACAAGCAAACACATCTGTCTAATTTAGAAAGAATTTTTAGAAAGAGTAAAAATGGAAAAATCAAAGGAACCAACTGATAGGATCTCTCCATTCTTATTGTATGTGGCAGTTCTTCAACCCTACAGAAAACTTAGAAATGGATCTCTTTCAACAGGAAGTCTGTTGGAGCTTCCAGAATACTGAATGGCTTTTTTCAGGTTTTCTGAAGTGACAGCACATTATATGTCATCTATAATTTAAACCTGAAACTACTTTTAAAGATCTGTGAGTTGAGATTATGAGAGTGACCGTAAGTTTGTGTAAGAAATACAAAACCCTTTAAAAATCATATGGAGGGAGTTAAGTCAAATGATAGTGTATTTGAAAAAAAGATGAGACTTGAAATGCATGCTACCAAAAGAAGGGAAAAACTTCTGCAGCATATGAAAAGCAGAATATTATAAACATTTTGGTGGCAAATAAAAATGCATCCATCATCCTTTTGTACAGCTTTTTGTACAGATCTTGCGAGTTTGATGCATTTGCTAAACTTTAAACACGTAAGAAAATTGTATCATATACCAAGAATTAAGTCAAAACATAAGCATTAGCAAGATCTAGGCAAAAATGAAGTCAAAAGAGAAACATTTGAAAATAATTCAACAATGTGAAAACTACCTGGAACAAATCCTTAAAGCTAAAGCAAACAGTGTTTTTCAGTGTCTGACATTCTATTAACATAATCAGTGCATAAAACTGGAAAATAAATGATTCATACAAAAAATTTAAAATAAAATTTGAAGAAGTTATAGTAAATAGAATAGATACTTTTTATTATTGATCAGAAGGTAAAACTTGAAGTGAAGTGGTAAGCACTCTGCATAGCAAATGCATTATTACCATGGGCAGTTTCCCATGAGTTCCAATACTGAAAAAACTGTACAATGGAAGATTTTACCTATACCCATTTCACTTCATAAGTCAGACTTCTTTGCTCTTGCTGATGCCTTTCAGCAGTTTGCTATATTTTACTACCACAAGCAAAATAAACATGTTTTACTTATGGACTGACTGTATGCTCAGAAAGCTTGGACAAAACAGAACATAAATGAGAGCTGTGTTTGATTGAAAGGTAACATAATTCATGAATGCTGTAGGATCACTATTTTCAAATACACCTTATATGTACATTAAGTTAATTTAGAATCAAAATCCCTACTAAAAAGCATACTCACCCTTTAAAATATAGTCTGTTAACAAGCTTGGCACTTTCTCGCTATCCTCCTTCATGGCATGAAGAACTAAAGTATGAAAAAATAAATTAGGTATTTAGTCATAAATTAAACACAACACTTAAAAGAAATACCATGGAGCAGTTCCAAGTACTCACAGAGATATTACTACCAGATATAAGACATCTCTTAACTGAAATATGAGAAGATACAATTAGACACATCACATCCCTTCACCTTTCACTTGTGTATTTCTCACTCAGCTCCACAGCTCATGGATGCCAAAGTCCCATTTAATGTGGTTAATCATTACAGTAAAATTCTATCAGTCATAAAAACAGAAACAACAAGAAGCTCCTCTTCCCTATTAAAAATTCTCACCTAAAGAAAGTCATAGCACCCAAAACTAAAGTATGCTAACAAATATTGATGGGCTAGAAATCTCAGGTCAGAAAAGTATACTGCATTTCTTAATATCTTTGATCATTACGTTCAACACGAACAATGCTGTGAATGACTCTATGGAAATATTAGTAGTGGTTATTTTCCTCCCAGAAATGGTGAATGTCATCTGTTGTAGCTTAGAAAAACCTTGAATAAATGACTAAATTCAGCATCAACTAAGAATAATGCAAAAATGCCGTTTTTGCAACATATATTAGTAGATCTTGTCCATCTTTCCTATTTTTGAAGAAGGAAAACACAGGGACAAGCTTTACTGGACACGTATAAGCCTGTCGGTCACTACATAAAGAAAAACAATGACTATTCTTTATAAAGCGCTCACGACATGATTGGAAGAATCAAAAATACAAAATTAACTGAAAAGCAATTATTTCGTAAACTCCAAAATCCTCATATGAGACTCTAAACTCAAATTATAACAAGCGTTTTATTTCAACTTTTATGTTGAAGTAAGACATTAGTGCTCATAACTATGGAGTAAATCACAGCTTTGAAAGAAAAACCAACTGAACAACACTAAACACCTCCTTCACTGTTTGCCTTAACAACAGCAGAGACAATGAGTCACAAGTCTGCAACTGAGTCACAGGGTCAAGTTCTAACCAGCACACAGCAATCAATATTTTTAATACTCATTACAATGCATTTGTGTCAGACATTTTGTTAACAAACCATCAAACAACACAAGATGTTTTCAAGAGGCTTCTACCCATGCTTAATAGTGTCAAGTGAAATTTAAATATGGGAAGAGGAAAAAATTTCTTTGCATGAATAAACATAAAATGAGAAATCCTTTGTCATGAAGTACAAATTAATATCTAAGGCTGCCTACTGTAAAAAAATGAAGGGAACTTTAATTCATACTTAAACACTTCATTTGCTCTAGAATTTATATAATATTTATTTCCTCTTTCCAGGAAACAACCAATGAGCCAACCAATTTACCACCCCTCAACGACCTGTGGAATCACAGAACTGTTGCTGTAAATCACCTCAAGACATAATGAGATTCTCCACTGACATCTGATCAAATGCATTCTACCATCTCTTTTCAAACTCCTCCAATAAGCATCCAGTGAAGGAGATGCTACTGTCTCCTAGAGATGGTCTGTTGTATTAAAGCACCTTCAGTAATTTTTAAAAAAAATACAACTTTGATTTCTTGCAAATTAGAATTAAAAAATCCCCATTAAATGAAACAACTAGAGGACTTGTAACTTAAAATAATTTTGAGGATCTGGGCTAAAAAAAGTGTGAAGAACAGGGAATTCAAAGCATTGACAAAACTCTGGTTTGGAATTCCTAATTATTAAAATGTATTACAAACGAAACCCCCCCTCGAAAACCACAGAGAGAAACAGGCTATTTTAAAGGCACTCAAGTGCAACCATTATGGAACTAGTCCTAAGTATCTTGACATCCACTCCATTTTGTCAAAGTCATTACAATAACCTCAATGAAGCACAGCAAATGAAAACAAAGAAGTATATCAGGCACTATAAGACCAAATGGCATGATATGCAGCCAACATCAAAATGTGAGAACATTTGCATCCTGATACATGCAAGTTTCTGGCCTTCAGGGTTTCAGAGAACAGCTAGGAAACAAACCTACCATGAAAGCTCAGAACACAAGCTGGCCAAAATGTATAGTTAAAATCAAGCATTTTTACATACATGCCATAGGGTAAGGGGGAAGAGAGAACTGGATGGATTCACAGGCTTTGAGTAAGTGGAAATACAAAACTGAGGAAAGGATCAGTGGAATTTCATATGCTCACTTTTGGTTAGTGTTTGAAGATCTTCAACAGATGGGGGTCCATTTTTCTTCTCATAAGGAATGACGGTTGTTAAGTACTGTCAAATGAAAAACAGAGTTACTTGACTGTTCTTTCATGCAACTTTGTTGCTTGCATTTTGTTTTGTAAAACTTGTATGAATTGAAATTGCTAGCCATAAATAATAACCTTTCAGAATAGATTAAGATTCTGCCTTTCCTACCTCAGAGCTTTTATCACAGAAACCAACTTTTATGTTTTTTTCCAAATTATGTACCCGCTAGAAGTCATGCAGCTAACTGTCCTCTCTGCAAAGAAAATTATGCTGCCCCACAGTTAGGTGAAAATGCAAACAGATGGCTTTCACCTTCTGCTGCTATACACTTCCAACCAAAAAGAACAAGGCAAGCCTAATGAAACATAATACCCCAGAATTTGGAATTTGATTTAAATTATCAGTTCTTTATGTTGAGTGCACTAACAGATTGTTTCAAACCAACTCCTTTTTAATTCTATTTACTGAAATCTTTAATTCTTGTCTGCTTTAAAAAAAAAAAACCACAACAGAATTTCTTAAATCTTTCAAGATTTTCATACCTGCAGTGCAACTAAGATTAATTTTCAAATTCTTGCTGTAACCCTGTTGGTCTTTTATCACATACATTTTAGGCAACATCTTACTTTGCAGACTATATGAATGCATATTGTCCTTAAAGAGGTCAGAATTTCAAAAGTACTAAAATAGCTGGAATTTTCCCCAATGGAAAAGCTTCCCAAAATTTCCCTCAAGTCAATTTTTAAGACTTAAAGGGGAACTTAATTCTGGTTTAAGAGCTACAAGGCAGTAGGCAAAGTAACCTCCAATGTCTCATTCAGCTCAAGATCTATGTAATTCTCCAGGCAGCAAGCAGCAAACACGTTCCAAACACAGTACGAGGGCTCCTCCTCTCCTGCTAACAGCCCTTCAGTGAGAGCCAAGTGCAACTCAGCCTCTGGAGAACAGCTGCACTTTGTGGGAGACTGAAGGCTGCCACAGGCAGCTCTAACCCAGCACTGCCGTGTTTGTAGCAGGATCATGCACCTCACACCCAAGCACATCATCTGCCTAAAAGCCAAACAGATTCAGTTCACTGGCACTTAACCAACTGTACAGGTGGTACTGACACCCCTCCAAGACCTTCTGCAAACATGGGGTGCTTTTCTCCCTTTTCTTTTGGCATTTTCTCTTGTCCTCTCAGCACAGCAAAGCATGCAGTGCTTCTTAGGAAACAATCAATTTTCAATTTCTTTTCCAGGAGATGTAACCAACAAGTATCACCAGAGAACTGTGCTCTTAATAAAATTAACAGAATTGATAGCTAGATATAAGGCTGCTGAATCTGCCAATGGTAGAGATGAAAGTGGATCTACTAACACAGAAATCACATTTCTGGTTGTCTTTTTCAGCTTTCAGAACTAAATGGCATTCTACCCTTTCCCAATAAAATAAAATAATAGGATATTTCACTGCACCAAATATCCCTGTTTCCCTTGTCCTGTAAAGTTCACCTGCCATTTTCCCTCTCTAATAGTAGCAATTAAAAACATAAAAAAGAATTTCTTAGTTTCCAGAAATACTTTCCTTCTTCTCATCAACTTTGCAGCTGTAACAATCAGTCTTTGTAACAGCACTATAAAAACTCATTTCCTGAATTGCAGTGTGAAGGATTACATATTATGAAAAGAATGAAGGAGTGACTGAAGTGTAGCTTACTGACATGACCAAGTGTTACATCTGCTTTGACCTCTAAATTTTTGAAGCTAATTTGAAGACATGATAAAGCAGCAATTCCCACTGCAATTTTTCATCACCCATGAAAAGTGTTTGCTGTGCTTGAAAACTAAAATGAAAATGACTGTCTTGGATTTCCTTCCAGAAATATGATCACAGAAAGAGCTACCAACATTTCAGTGTCTTTTCTTTTTGACTGCCTTATCAGATATGAACAGGGAGTTCCCACTGGCAGTTTATCTTTAAATGTTGAAAATCTCTTAAGTAATTTTCACTTATGTCTCAAACACATGCACAGAAAAAAGGACTAAGATTTTTAATAGGAAAGTACCCACTATCAGATGGTAGTAGAAGGTGGTAAATATAACTAAAATTAAAAAATGGAAAAGAGTTCTGAAATAACTGTAGAATCTTGCCATACACTTTTTTATGTTGTAACGTTGTGTAGGAACTTCTGGCATCCAAGGTACACAAAATATTATCTGTCCCTGCATTTTTTTTTACCATAGTTCCAGATTTCTAACTAACTCTTCCATGCTAGCAGAAAACACCTCAGAAAAACCACTCAAATGAATATTGTAAGAGCAGCATTAAGGAACTGAATACCTGATACTTTTTTAATTTTGCAGCTTGTTGCAATAACAAGAATACACCAGTATTTCAAAAGCAGGGTCAGGGTTTGGAAACGTGACAAAAAACTCTAATCAAACAAAAACCTCTCAAACAGAAAACAAATGCCATAGAAAAATGGATTTCCAGGAATAAATCAGAACTGAGCTGCTATCTTTTCTACCTTTATATTTCATTTTAAGTTCACGTTAATTCCATGATTTGCTTTAGGATAAAGAAAGGGGAAAAAAAGGCCATAACCATAAGGATATAGGAAAAGATAAATCAGGAGAAAAGTATGATCAATATGAAGAATAACATTAGTAAATTAACTCAAAAAATGACTGCAAAAGTGAGTCAATCAGTGGTTTTTTTAACATATGCTACTTATGTCTACATAGGAGGCAGTGAAAGTCTTTTAACCAAAAATATGATGGAATGGCATAGCTCAGTTTATGAAAATATATGATATTTAAAATAGCTACAGATACAGGTATAAAAAACTGTAATTTGTGGTAAAGATAGCAAATAAAAAAGACCCAGCACACAGGTACAGCTTTGCTAGTACTGTGATAATGCAGAGTGATGAAAACTCTTGTTAACTAAGCTCTGAGCATATGTTCAAAATCCCCAAAGCTGAGGACAAACAAATAGCTGGATCAATGTATTCATAAAACCTCATACATACACCTTGCCCAACAAAGTGGGCAAGTCTTTGATTTCTAGCCTCATGACTGCAGACTTGAGAGGAGCTGTTTTACCTCCCAAACTTCTCTGCAGGATACAACATCCATCTTCTAGACAAAAGCCTAATCAGCCTTGACTTCTAAACTACCAGCCAATTTTTTGCCTCAATGGACTTCTCACCGGAGAAAAAAAATAAATAACTCTAATGAACTCCTCTGTCAAAACAGCATAAACTAAAAAATGGGTACACATTAAATAATGTGAAATACCAGTATTTTGTAAAGTGTGCCAAAACACTAAACAACAGCACAAGTATTAGGATTTCACTAAAATTCAGAAGGCAGTTAATAAAATACGTATTACAGACCTGAAACATGTTGCAGGCAAGTTATTACTTTGAAATAAAGCATAAGAATCTTGCTTCCAAGGTGCACACAGCATCTCATGATGCCCACTGAAAGTGGCTCTCTGCTTTATATTTCAATATTTAAAAAGCCAATGAAAAGACACAAAGTTGCCTATAGCTCCTGTATTTTGTATTGGTAATATGCATTGCACACATTTGGCTGCTTTTAAAATCATGCAGTTTTTCAAAGGCAAAAGACAAGAAGGTCTATCCATTTTCCAGGTGCTACTCTGTTTTCAGATGTATAAGCTCTGAACATCTGAGGAAAAAAGAAAACTAAACCGTTTTTCATTATGCAAGTTTCTAATGCTGAAGGGTGAAACACTACATCTAACCTGGTATACGTTCTTTGAACGGTCATTAGACTTCTAGAGACATGCAAGGCAGCTAAAGCATGCATTATGCTAAAACAGACTTTTAGTCAGGGGTAAGAAATATGGGTTATTAGCTCAGTGCATCAGAGTATCAAGTCTTGAATCTCTTGAGCTGTTGAGGAGAGAAAGAGATTGTAGGTGGATCCTGAGGTAGGGAAGGAGCAGAGATTCCAGCATTTTATCTTGGTTTTTCCTGTCCCAGCATTTATCTTCAACTACTGTCAATTTTCGAGATCTCAGCTCCTACCGAAAAGTGCAGGCAAAGAATGAGAAAAGAAGGGAGAAGATAGCCCAGCACCTGTTTCTCTCCACTCGAGTTTCCAAACGTGTGGCGGAAGCCATTCTGTATGACATTTGAGATCCCTTCCATGCTGAAGCGCTAAAAGTAGTGAAAACATAGCAGAAAGAAAAAAAAGGGACAGAAAAAAGTTCAGAAGACTATTAATCAGCATTTATCAAGACTATGAAAGACAAATGACAAAGACAAGCTCCGAGATGTATTTCAGCACATTTGTATTTCTTCACTCATCTACCTAATTTTTTTAATTAAAAAGCAAACCTTCTAATGGCAGTTAAGCAGCAACTCTACATCAAAATTTATTTAAACAAAATCTTCACACTGCAGATCCGATAATCGAGACGTGCCTTTTATGGCTGTTTCATTTAGAAATGTAAAAAAATTGCATTTTTCAAAATTCAGCTCCCAGTGAAATATTCCCTAAAATTTGTGTTTGAACATTGTATATTTAGAGACACTACTGACACCAATTTTTCAGATTTTAAGCATGTACTAGAAACATTATTCAGAGGTAGTCATTTTCAGCTCCAGCCCTTTAAAACTTTTTCTGCTTCCATGCTTCCTTTTCCACAATTGAAGCAGCATTAGTATTCCCCATTTTCTGTACAATGATAAAATATACACAATTAGTTCACAACACATCCATATTGATTTCAAGCTCCATTACATGGAATCCAAGTAAAGAAAAAGCAGTATATAATCCAACTACATATTTTTTCCTTGAACTTTGTAATCCTTTGTGCTTGCTGCAGAAGTAGAAAAAAAAATCAAAATCAAAACAGTTTTGATGTTTAGCACACAATATAAAATCAGCAAGTGACAAGAACATAAAAAGAAGAAACAGCCAAGCTGCTGACACAGTGAGTAGGATGAGCACACCTCAGCATGTTTATCTGAATGTATTTATTTACGTGAGGGGAATAAAATGTGCTGGAACACAGTATTCATTTACCTTCTAAAGCACACAAGGTCAGTAAAGACATAAATTTTGCCAAAGCCATCTTAACTCTTTTAAGATATCCTGCTTAAAGGAACTGGTATCTTCAAGCCCTGACTATTTTTAACTGCTCCCCAGTTTCCCCTTGAGAGAGAGGTAAAAGTTTAGAAGTCTATGAAACTGATTTACCCAAAGACTGTATTAAGGACAAAAAAATTAAAATAACTATTTTTTTTTATATTCAGTTATAGTATCTACAGGAGAATTCATTTTCTTAAGAGTATGAAAATTTAACTCTACTTCCAATCTTTGTATTTAAATGAGACTTATTACAGTTAACAAAATTACCAATTAATACATTATTTATTAATAGAAAGTCAGTCTTCATAAAGCTACTAGAACATACTATCTGTATGCACAATCTCAGTGCTTTCAAAAAAAAAAAAAAAGGAAAGAAAGGAATCTTGAACCTTGTACCTCTTTGTGGGAGAGGGCTCTCAAATCTGTCCTTGGTGACAGTGAAATCTATTTTCAAAGGAATCACACACATGAAGCTACAGTCTCATTTGTGAACTAGTCTGTTCAATCCCTCTTAGAAAGCAACCCGACACATCTGTATCTTGAAGCAACCAAATATGAAAATGTCTTACACTGGGACCATCTAACTTATACCTGAAAGCATCATTCAAGTTTCTAAACTTTAAAGTAACCAGAACAGCTTATGAATCACTTGACACCAGTTTCAAAACAAAGTAATTCTTTTTTCTTTCTAGATAGAATATCCCTTTTTATTTTTCCATTACTGAGAAGAGAAAAGGAACTATTGACTGTGCTCTTTTAAAGGGATGACAATTTTGTATGGTTTTCCAGACATATAATTTCCTAAAGTTCCTCTAAAACTTAGCTACACACACAAACATCTCTCATTTGACAGATGAGATCAGAACCCTATTTGGGTTATATCATAGGTATCTTATGCTTGTAAGTTTAGAAATAAATTTTGAAGTACTAATATTTAATTATAAATGTTTATTCCTTACATTTGAAAAGCAAACCCCAAAACCTTCTGATGTCAAACTGAAGCATTCTTTCTGGGACTTAGCCAAGATCTACAAAACCACATCTTCTGCATCCCATCAGAGGCATTAAGAAATTTAAACATTAATATCTCACATAAGTCATTTTAAGTTATACTAGACAGGTAAGAAAGAAAAAATTGCATTGACAAGCTAATAACCTAATTTATTTTGTGCTCAGACTCCTCTTATTCAACTCTACTTGAAACACATTTTTCCTTTTGTTGTTATGTTTTGTAAAGAATAAAACAAATTATCCTCCCTGTACACATGCACTACACTTTGGCCTTCTCCCTGTCTCTTGTTAGAATTAACTAACTCTGCCACAGGTTAGGAAATTCCAGGTAAGACACTCACTTTTTCCCTACCTAAAATCCAGCATGATCAATAAATATCTGTGCAACTACAACAACAATAGTACTGAATTTCCGGCAAGACTAAGACCAACTAAAATTCACACACTGAAACCAAATGGATAAATGAATTTGCCTATAGAATTCAGAGCAGTACATCCAAAGACAGTATTTTTTGCAAGAAAGATATGCCACTTCCAGGCTTATTTGTAAACAGTTAAAAAATCTTTTCTGAGTATGAGAAGAGTAAAATATATGACCCTGTAAAAAAATTTCTCAGTAGGAAGAGCTTAAGCCTTGTTTGTGAAGGAAGGCATGGAAGTAGGAGCACCAGGTATCTTAATAAAATCTAGGACTCCTACTTCCCATGGGGGGAAAAAAAAACAACCAAAAAAATGTAAATGTATAATGAGTTATAAAAAATTTCTTACTGTTCCAGGCATATGACCTCTTTCTTGTTTGCCATTCTGAGGACTACCATTCTTCAGCTTCTTTTTCTTCTTTGCTGTTTCTTTGTGTTCTCGCTGTTTGTTTTGTACTTCGATGAGGACAGAAATGAAGCTGTTTTTCACTTCCTTCTCAAACTCCAACTCATCTCGTAGAGCCAACTGCTGCACCAGTTCCTCAGAATAATCCTTAATAGCAGTCTCAATTTCTTCTAGCAGCTCATTTAATTCAGCAACAGACAATCTTTTTACTCCTACAAATAGTTCATATAAAAAGTAATATGTCAAGATTTTGAGCATGAGAAAACTTGTGGGAATTACATGAAAAAAGTACTGAGACATTTCTCAAAACAAAAAATCCAGCTCTAAAACCACATAGAACAAAAAATATTCGTAAAGGAATAAACACACCCCAGAGGTCACAAGATTAGCAACAAAAAGATGGCTAAACTTTCTTCTTACTTCTGAGAAATCTGAGATAATCTGCGAATATGAAGAGTGTGCTGGTCATTAATGCTGGAAACTGAAGTAAACGCTAAACTTCTGATACAACTACTAACTATTACTTTCATCTGCACTTACTGATTAAAGCAAAAGGCCTTCATAGTTTCTGAACTATTGGGTGATGTGTTACCGAGAGTGCAGTCATGACCAAGAAAATGTTCTGAGGCTTGCTTGGGTTAAAAGTGGGGATATCTTTGAGGATAACTGTTCCAGTTTAAGTCTGTCACACCTAGGAAGCTGTTAAGTCCCAGCAGTTGCTGTGTCAAAGAACATAATCTTATTTGGCACTTGAGAAACAGCTAGTCCTGATTACACTGATGGGTACAATCTGTTAAAGGACACTGCATAGATGCTTGCAATTACTTTCATTGAATTAGTCCAGTAAATATCATGTCTACAGGAATTCTTGTAAGGGAAAGCATCTACAGACAAGTGTTAAAAAATACAAATAAGGCCACAAACTATAAAAAAGTGCAGCTCTTAGAAGCATCAAAGACAGTGAAACGTGAATTTTTTCTCCTAAATTACAGCAGGGAAAATTGATTGGAGAAAGCTCCTTGTCACTTAACTAAAGAGAAGGCAATGCAACCTGTTAAGACAATTCTCCATCAAGGAGCCAGAGTTTTGCAAGGTAGCTCAGGCCTTAAACTCTGTTCAAACACTGTAACAGTACTCAGAGAGCACCTGGGAGTCCCAACACTTAAGAACCAGCCTCACAGCCTAAGAAACAATTGCTCCAAAAACATAGGTGCAGGTTACCCAACTGCAGTATTGACTGATGACAGATCAGTTGTCATTATCAAAGCCTTAAAAGGGCTACATAGGAAATGCTCATCTAATGCAGCTGAGTGAAGACAGAGGAATTCAAGTACAGAAGACAACATGGACTGAAAGACAGTAGGTTGAAGAACTCACTTGTGTAACCAGAGCTTTATTTTTGGACTGCCTTAATATGTGTCTTTTCCTACCCAAGAAAAATGTAAATACGAGTGATTTCCTGCGCTGAATTCTGAATGAATGAACATCTCTGATGTACCCTATAAAAGCCAGACAGTTTCTAGGAAAAACTTGTAAATATCAGAGAGATGCAGACAAATTCTGAAGCACCTTCACACACTAAAAATAGGTAGCAAGAGCTTTTAATAAAATAGTGACCTGAAAGACATGAAAGCAGATTCTGAGAAACTGGTGAAGCCAAGTTAAATTATACTTGGTTGAGACCAACCTTTAAACCATAAAGATGCAACAGACGGACTCTGAGGCAAAGCAAAATATGATATGAAATACCAAGCAAGCTTGATTAGCTCCAAATCTAAAGACATATGGAACTGTCAGAAAAGCAGGAAGCTCTGCTGAACACAATACATTTTGCTTTCACATTCCTGAAATTTATGTGTTGAGACAGTTAAGAGACCATTTTCATGGCTGGAATCTCTTCCATAAATCTGAAATGTAGCAGAAACTCTAAGTCATGCCACAAGAGGTTGGCCAGTTTTCTGAGTCTTCTACAGAGTTTGTACTGTTGACTCAGACTACAGCAAAGAAAGCACTACACTTTTTAAGAGGGACCACAGTAGAAAGATCATCTATCAAATATTCTTTGTCACCCTACTACCTTCTAGAATTTATGCTGACAAATGCACAGATTAAACAAAATTTTCCATCATGAAACTGGTAAGTCACAGGATTTTTTTTCATACAATTCAACCTACTACAGTTAAATCATTCATGCAATTTCTCCTTTGCTTTTGTATAGGGAAGCACAGATGATTTCATTTGAGTGGAAGATACAAAGGATATTTTTAAGCTTTCTGAAGAGGAATGGAAGGGGACAACTGAAAAATATGTATAGTCCTTATGGCAGAAAAAAGAAATGGCTGCTTTATTTTTGTGATACTGTTTATCAAGATATGTTGCAATGACTGAAACTGCACCAAAGGTACTGTAAGACTTTATTTACTGCATAGCTTTCAAGAGCTTTCACTGATCCTAAAAAGTGTACTGACATCAAGAAAGTGTCTCACTTTAGAGAAAATAACAAAGTTTAATAAAAAATTACCAACTTATCACTTCATCCATGAAGGAATCTCATTCCACTGTATCAACCTTCAGAGTATTTGCTTTAAATTGAAATTCTACAAAGTTTTATTTTCGTTCTTAGTGATATGAAAGCTGACAAAGGTAAGTCCTCTATTTGTGTTCTAAATGTAGGCTATTCTTTCAGGACATTTTGAAAATATTTTCCAGTGCAGATATTTCATAAGAAGGACTTGCTATGAATCAAACACATGGCAAACTTACCCTTTAAACTGTTTTCACTATGCAGAAGACCAAAAAATCTAAATATATATCACTTACTCTCTTCATAGCTGTTGTTTGTACTGGATCTCTTGAGTGTCTGAATTTCCTGGGAAAGTATAGAGAGACGATCTGATTGGGTGGGTGTTTCATCATCTTCTGGATCAGGTGATTCCTGCATCATTTCCTCTATTTCTTCAATCACCTTTGAAAAATGAAAACCCTTATGAAAACCCACCTGCACGAAGAGTAACAGCCTGCAATTTGAAGCAAGGCTAGATGAAACTAGCACCAAGACTGGATGGAAGAGGCTCAATAAAATCATGCTGACATTTCCTCCCCATCCTTGCTCTCTGAGAATAACCATCACCTTGTGGGGATGGCACAACAACCAGTGAGTTGAAACTATAGGGTTATTTCTGTATGAAGGTACCCATGATTCTGCTTAAGAGAACTAAATTAAAGAGTGAGGTGGATTACCTTTCCTGAGTATTCAGTTCAAGGAATACACAACAACAAAAATCAATTACCTCCCCCATACCCTATTTCATCACATTTCTCTATGTAGAACAAACACCCCTCCCTCCTCCAAAAAAAAACCAACAAAACAAACACAAATGAACCAACCAACCAAAGAAAACCTCTCAAAAAACCTAAAAAGCCCCTCAGAACAGCCTGAAAATCTACTGTGCTCATGAGAAGTTTCATGAAATGATCCACCATAACCTGAAGCTGACTTGCATCCCTGGGCATAAGACATAAAGTACAAGCCAAACATAAAGTATGACAACAGAAATTCTGTGCATAGATAGCTTACTTTACATCTCATAAATGAAGACATTTCTACAGGCTAACTTATTACCTAGACATCTGAATAAATAACACATCAACTTTTAGAAGCTTAAAGGCTGAGATCCAACTCAAGGTAAAAAAGAGCTGAGGCAGTTCAAGCAATCCTATCTCCCGTGCTATTAATAACCATGTTCATCACAGGTAACCATTTAAGCAACAACAAAACAGATTATTGCGTTTGCTTACTAAAGCAGGATCTTAATAGATCTGACTCTCATTAACCTTACTCAGAAGAGCAATTTTCCAGATAATTGAAGTAAACCCATGGATTTGACGCCTTTAGATACCAAGTAATTTGAAGGTTTAGTAGCAGAAACACTGATCTGCTCCCATGATGGACAAAAACTTCAAAGAATTCTAACAACAATGCCCCTTGAAGCTATGAACTGCCACACAGTCATGCTGGAAAACCACCAACTCTACCATACCACTAAGATTCTGAAAATATTTTTGCTTTTTAACAGAAATACTTAATTTAGTAGCATTCCTGACTAATTCATGGTAAGAAACATAGAAAGATTTCAAAGACCCTGGACTATCAACCTCAACATGTACTGAAAAACTTTACAAATCTGAATGAAGTTATGATATCTCACACATTAAAACTCTAAACGAAGAACAACCAAGAAGCTTAGCTACAGTGAAGAGCAAGAACAACACAAAAAAGTAACAGACTAAAAGAACATTCTACACAGACAACATCGTATTTGCTGAACACTTTACCTGCTCTGCTGTGAAGAGTGGTTCTTCATTGATGCAGGAAACAATGATAGAATGCATATCCAACTGTTCTCTAAGCTCTTCATCATCTGACAGGTCAAGGTTCAAGTTGTCATTTACCTAAAAAGCATGAAAAGGTGTATTTATATATAAATATATATATCTCCCTAATGTAAGTGTATAGAAGACATGTACATGTACAAAAAACAAAAGGGGAACTAATATTGAATTTTAAAAATCAAACTGAATCTTGGCCCATAATAATGAATCAATATTTCTTTCTGTCAAATAGCCTGGAAAATGAGATCAAAACTGCAACTGGACAAAGTTGAAATAGATGTCAATCTTTATATACTGACATTATTTAGAGACATTAAAGACCATATACACACTGATAAGCAGATAACTACATGGGAGGCTGTCAATCCAACGTAAATACTTAAATCTTAACTGAAGATTGACAAATGTCTATGTGGGGTGAAAAACTTGCCTGTAACACCTCATGCTACACAAACCTCTTACTTTAAGTGCTTTTATGGTTCTACTTTGTCACATAATAAAAGACATGGAAAAAAATTGAGAAGAGTTGATACTGAGTGGTGATATCAGAACACTTGTATCATCCCAGATTACTAAAAAAAAATGTATTGTTAAATATCTCAGGGTCTTTTCAAAAAGAAAGAAGTAACACTGTTCCCACATATATACCATCAAATGACACTCATCCTTTGAAACCAAAGATATACATACAGTAAAAGATTTAAGTCCCCTCCTTATTAAGTCAGACATATTTCACTCTCACATAGTTATACATCCTGGTGTATTTAAAAAATTGTTTCTGTACTTTGTGTATTATTAGATTGCAACCTAGAAAAGTCCCCCAAAGCTGCAATGCCCAACCTCTGAAATTTGAGCTCAACTGTTTTAACTGATCTTTGGGCTAATTTACAAGAATTATGACTGGCTGTACAAAGTCCTCAGTCTCACAGTATCAGTTTTCAGTTTTTCTTGTAATTCCTCCAATTTTCTCAGTTTCTTCAGAACCTTAATAGTTTTCAGATTCATTTTGAACCTGCAATCGATATCCCCAGATAGCTCCTCTGCAGGGGAAAACATACAATTTGCACTTCTACAGCCCTCAGAATGAAGCCAAATGTTCACTTTTTTCCAGAATCTGAATTCCAATAACTGTGCAGTGATAAGGCTCCACTATGACTCTCTCTTCACCCACTACACAGATACACCCCAATTTGACATTTTTTAAATGTCTGCAGTCCTCAAATATTTTTTCATATAGGATTATGACAACAATGATAGGATAATAAGCAAGAATAACAGTTTATCTAGAAGATCTGCTTTCCCTCCTGATGTCTCCAGAAACATTTTGAGAGACTTTCAGAATATGTTTGGATAATACAGATGAATAAACCACCAAAGATGGCATCAACTATAATGTGGACTAAAAGCAACACCTGTCTTTCCATGCAGCCACACTCCATGCTTCCTTCTGTCCTCCTGCTACCAGGGAATGACCTATTTAAAAGTAATCTAGTGAAAACAAAACAAACAAGGAATTGCACAATCCCACTCCTTGTACCACTGTGCACACCACTTTCACTCAGCTACTTCTTTCACTGTCAGAGACATATCAAAGTGAGCACAGACCTGTCACGTGAAGCAACTGAGATGAGACAAATCAGCCTTACTGACCTTACATTTTCCCCTACTAAAACAGGAGGAGAAATGCTTTCAGCACAATTTCAGTAGTATATTATTAGTTTCAAACACATCAGGCAAGTGTTGCTTAGCTGTTAGTTTTCATTGTAAGGAAGTTAAAGCAAGATACTAGCTGGTCCATATGTGCTGTCACATATCCAGCAGTACTGCTGAACACAAAGAAGCAGAAGAAAAGTATGTCAAACGTTCTCCACAGTCTTTACACATCAGAAGGCAAGCCATGTGGAGTGAAAGCTGAAAAAACTTGAGATACGTTTAATCCATAAACTCGTTTTCTCTATACTGGCAGCATACCTAAGATTCTTTCTAATCCAGCAACACCACTTCAGACTTTTTAATGTACTTTCTTCATAACTTCCTGCAGATAACTTCCAAAAACTATATGAAACATTTTTTTATATATTATACTTAGTTCCTTATCAAGAAATCCATTAGTCTTCCCCTCCATTTTTCCGTGACACAAGTTCACAGCATGAGGGGATTGTATTCTTACTTGAAATGTAAGGATTTAATTACACTAAAACCACTTACAAAATCTGAACAAGCACTCAATAAAAATTAGAAGAAATAGAAATCAAATTGAAGGGATAACCATGAGACTCAAATCAAGACAGCGAGTTCCAAATTTGCACCTTCCTCTACTGAACCCCCAAGTATCCTCTTCAGCAGAACAATCTTTGCTCCTGTCACATTAAAAAGCATCTGTTGATGGTTTGGCAGAAGTCAAAGTATTACTTGAATCTCAGGTTAGACACTAAAATATTTTTACAACATAACTGAACTTCACTATGTTTAAAAGATAAGCCACTCAGAAAACCCATGAGATGAGAATTCCTCCTAGCTTTTCTTCCTGAAGCATTTTAATCCACTTTTAAGATCATCAGAGGACAACCTTTCCTATAAACCTCTCTGAAGGTCTTAATTCCCTGCTCCCTCCCCAGAGAACTATTCTAACTCTTAAATAAAGAAAACAAAACAAACTCTTGCACTTCAGTGTCTCCTGGGCTACCTTTCCTGTTAAAGAAGCCATCTGACTGTGGAATGAGATGAACTTAAATGAAGTCCTCATTGGATTTACTAAATCTGAGTACTCCTGCCTCTTTTCCTCCCTTACCCAGATCAGTGTTCAACACAAATCATACAGCAGAAAGATTTTATGTGAAACTCTTTCTCATTTCATGTTTTTTCTGTCATGCCCTGGCTCTAATGAACAGTCATCTTAAACTAACCCTGAATTATTGCAACCCAAGGAGATGCAAACATACATCAATGGCTCTTTGATTTTTAAAAAGCTTTCATGTATAATGGCAACTACTAAAAATATTTTCAGCCACTTAATAAGAACATTATTTTATACAAATGTAAACAGTTTTATTTCCCTGTTGAGTACCAAAGGTCCAAAGAGGGTATTTCTGCTGATCAGAACTTACCCCTTTTTCTGAAAGATTCAGTGTTGGCAAGTGCAAAGCTCTGGTGTGGGAAGATTTCCAGTCAACTGGCATCACGTTACCATAATTATCAGTCAAAGCATTCCAAATCCTGGAGAGAGGAATAAAGGAACAAAAAAGCAGACCTCAAAACAAACAGCAACTCCTCAGCAATAAACATATTCCTAATGATATCTCTATCAGTAACTACATTTTCCTCCCTATATATTCATCTGCAAGCTAATGACAATATTTTTAGTGTTTTAAAGCTAAGAGAAAATGTTTTTTGATAAACATAATTTACTTCCCTTTTTAAACAACAGCATATGCACAGCAGTGAAACAAAACAATAAATGAACACAGTTTCCATACTAATTATATAACTATACTCGAAATCTTTTCTGGGGGTGGATGAGCCTTTCCTTCAATTAAATTTGAACTGAGCTATAAATTCCATTTTTAATGTTGTTAAGCAGAGGCTGAGCAGCAATTTCTGAGCCAAATCCTTTTTTTTTTCCTTTCATCACAGAATAATGAAAATGTACATATCAGACTAAAATTTTGGAAGAATTTTTTTTTTTTCCCAGAAGTACTCTTACAGAGCACAGCCCACCACTCTTGTCCTCAGTCAGATTTTACTGTTTTTAGAGTGTACATCCCCTCTGGCTGTCCCGGAGGCTCGCACATGCAGACCTAGGCTGGCAGTTCAGCCTTTAACCACGGCAGCCCTGTCAGCAGGCTGCTTCCTCAAGCCCCCAGCCAAGCCCTGCCTGCAGGCGCTACGCTGGGGTGGATGTTTGGGATGGGTGCCTAGCTAAGGCTCAGAGCAGGTCAGAGGCAAGGCCGAGGCAGACACAGAAGGGCAGACAGAGCCTCATCACTGCTCAGCGTGATTCATGGTACTCTGAGCTCACCTCACTGCTTACACCACAGATCTAGTGCTTTGCTAACAGGCTTTTTTTTATTCTTCTCTTAAAACGAGGCATACAATTTAGTTACCTTACAGTAAGACTGGACTATTTTTAAGGAAGATAAGTTGACTAAACTTACTATAAAATAAGAAATAGAAATACCAGTAAAATAATGTTAAAAGCTGTACAGCAGCAGGGATCAGAAACGCTTTACTGCTCAGGGGAAAAAAACCCAAACAATTATCGCAGTTGCAGTTGCGATTTCGTTCTTCGCCCGCTTTCTGCACTTCCCACGTCTAATTTCAAGCACTGAGACAGTGGGCACTTTGCAAGAAGCTAAACAAATACTAACCACGGTCACTGCACTTCAGAACAAGTACTTCTCGCTACCTCGGCGGCTAAGAAGCTCTGGGATGCTCACGCTTCCCTGGCAGTCAGGGGATAATGCCGGAGGGCTCCACGTCAAACCCGCTCCGCGGAGGCCGAACGTGCCCTCTTGCCGAGGCCCGGCGGCTCCCAGCTGCAGCCCCGGGGGCGGGGAAAGGCTCCGCTCCCGCAGCCCACAAGCCCTGCTGGGCTCGGCAAGGCCCAGGGGCAGCGCTCTGGCAGGGCAGGGCTGGCGGGCCGCGCTGTCCCCTCAGGCCGGGCCGGACCGCCCCTCCGTTCCCTCTCCGCGCCCCCCCGCCCGCACTCACTCGTCGTCCTGCAGCGCGCTCTGCTCCGTGAGCGGCCGCAGCGGAACGCGGCTCTCGCCGCCGCCGCCGCCAGCCCGGGCCTGCGGGGGCTCGAAGCAGAGGGACAGCTTCGCCCCTAGATCCCCGCCGCCCCAGCCGCCCTTGTCGCGGGCGGCCTCGGCGCCGCTCCCCGCGGAGGGCTGGAATCCCGAGAAGTCCTGCCAATCGCCCGGGTCTCGCTGCGAGGCCGCCGCCGCCGCCGCCATATCCGCCGCCGCAGCTGNCAGCGCCCGCGGAGCCTCACACAGCGGTGTCCGTACTGACTCAGCCCCGCTCCGAGTAGGGCCGGGTCCTCGGGCAGGAGGGGGAGGCGTAGAATGGTTTGGGGTGGAAGAGACCTTTAAAGATCTTCCAGTTCCAGTGCCTCTGCCATGTTAAGAGTATTTGCAGTAGTTTCGTTGTAACCTGTTTATTCTACCATCATTTATGCCTCCATTCAGTCACTTAGTACGCAAGAACCTGAGCTTTGGAGATAGTTTGTTCTTACCAGCACTGTCACTCCCGTGCCCATCCTTTGCTAGCATTGTATTGTGCCCTTACGGGCAATAGCTTAGGATGGGCTTTTATAATCTTGGATATTTGCTGGGCTTTATAATCTTATATATTTGGTTTTTTGAGCCACCATAAACTTTCGATATCCCGAAGTACGTACCAGGAATTTTCTCTGCTTAACTTCCTGATCCAGTTTGAGCCTAAGTTTCTTTTTGTACTTCGTACTTGATGTTTGGCAACACTGCAAGTGGAAAATGCATTCCTTGTTAAGCATCTGAATGCCACTGAGGTAATTTAAAGGATTTGCATCCTATCCTACTCAGGATTACAAGCTGACAAACTCTAGTGTAAATAGACATTCCAAATACGATCCTTTCAGACATTGTAAGGCAGAGATGCCAGGACTACTTCTGAGTGTTCAAATGTGGATGCACCATTGTTTTATACATTGGTGCAATGATGTTTTCTGTTTCATTCTGATGAAACCTCAAAATGCTTGCAGAATTTGAAGATGCTCTTCTTGAAGACATAAGTCTTCCATAGCCTTAGTCTTGGGAAGGAGCAATGATTCTGGAACAGGTAACTAACAAGGGAGAGGAAATTCAGCACATGGAAATGTAAAGGGATGTGCATAAATACTGATCTATCCTAATTAAAGTCAATTATGGGCTTTGCAGTAAATACTGGGTGTTTTGTATTATTGCAGCTAGCTCTGCAAGAACACTGACTCGGTGGTCAGTAGCTATCCAAGCAGTAAACACCATGCTAGATCCAGGGAGTACCACACGTGAACAATGTGGACATTTTCAGTCCCCTTACCCTTCATCATTAAAGGATGTGCATGGAAGTACAAGGAATGGCAAGGCTGGCCATAAGGTGTGGAACTGCAGCTAAAGAATCATATCTTGGGCTTTTTAAGGAAAAATGGAAACAAGATACATTTATTTGTATCTCTAAATTAATGGGTGCCATATAAATACTGATCTACTGCTGCTTTGAATGCAGTGTCAGGGATATTAAATGAAACCATTAGGAGGGTAGCTTCAAAGAAAGAAGGCAGTTTTTCACAGAGCAAGTAGTTAAGCTGAAAACCACCTTGCCTCAAGGTCTTACATACCAGAACTTGGACATCAAGTTCATTAAAAATTCATTACAAAAAAAAAGTTCATTAAAAAGTTCATTACAAATTACTAGAAGAAAAAGACCATTATAGGCTAATAGATAAATAGATGATTTGCGGCTCAGGAAGCCCATGAAGTGCAAATTCTGATTCCATACACTTTTTGTAGGACCTTGCATTAGAATATTTTATGGTTAATCATGGCTTTCTGACAGGTAAGACTAGACCACATAAACTCCATGACAGGGCAAAGGCCTGACTTTGAATTTGATTCATCTTTATTGAATGCTGGAACTATTTGGAATTCCACAAAGCTCTGTAATGTGAAAATTCTTTAATGTAATATGCAGAACTTTTTGTACCTGCAAACTCTTTACCCACAGTGCATCCTGAACTGTTCTGATCTCAGGTCAGCATGACAATAATACGAATTCCTACCCACCATAAATGTCGCAAGGAGCAGTGTACAGAAGTAATAAATATGAACATTTAAGAAAAGACGCATCAATAGGTTTAAAATTTTTTATTGTGCTGCCAAGAGCCAAATTACAAGAAACCGCCTTACAGTTAAAAAAGTAAACAAGCAATCTGCTGAACCGCAGTGCACTCCGAGTGCCACATATGCATCTATTTTTCAGAAAATTATATCTGCATTTTTCTTACAAGAGCACAACAGGAACCAAAGTAAAAGAGTGTAATGGATACAGCACATAGGATAAATCATATCTTTAAAATAATAATAATAAAATAATAATAATAAAAACATTTTACACCATGTCCTATATCCTGCTAATATTTTCAGAATATGGCCTTGATTGTAAAACAAAGCAAGCATTTACAATTTCTGGATAAAGACTGCTTACTCTTATGCAAGGAATGGATGTTTTGTCTTGACAAAATCTCTGTAGTTACTGGACAGAAACATCTCTGTTTCATTATCAGATTGAGTACAAAACACTGGGGAGACTACATTTTTTCTTATTGGTGGTTGGAAACTGAAGATATATAAGCAGAAAAAATGTTGACCCTTAATGAAACACCTATTTTTTTCTTTGATGCAAACAGCTAGAACACCCTTTTGATATTCTAAAACAAAAAAATTGTTAATCTTCAGATTAATAAATTAGGTCATTATAATAATAAATTAGTTTTTTTTTCAGTTTTAAAGTTCAGCAATCTCTGACCAAGTATTTACAACAATACTTGAGAGTTCCTTTACAAAAAATACATTTTCTTTTCACATTAAGCATACTGGGTATCTGTGTCTCTTATGACAAGCATTTGTAAAAGAAAAAAGGCAATGCACAAATGGGTAATTAGTATAAAAGTGCCAAGACCTGTTTGGAAAGTTAACATTGTATTATACAGTCAGAGTTATAAATGAGGCAAGCTACAACAAACTTCCAGCTTAATGCGGACAATATTCCAGTAGTTGTTTCAAACAGTTGTTTGAAAAAAAAAAAAAAAAAAAAGAAAGGAAAAAAACCCAACCAAAATCCAGGAGCTGATTGTGTTATTTTATGGAGTTGATTAGTGCTGCATGTATATTGTCATCAGTGTCTCTAGCCAATGCATTCATTAAAAAGCCTTTTTAAGGCTAAGCAGGAAAAGAAAAATAAGAAACACCCTGAAATGTAGCAAGTAGCAAGAGCAACGCTTACTGCTATAATCGTGCACGAACTGAACACACGCCAACACAAGAGTGCACACACACACACACACACACAAACACTTTCAAATCAAATCAAATTCAAATCAAATCAAACTGTAGGTAGAATGAGATGCTCTTTTCTTGTCTTTCTTAAACTCACAAGCAATTAAGCATTGATATGGAATGCCTGTTATCTGTTTCTGCTCTGGGTAAAATCTCTCTCAGATAAAAATACATTCAACAAGAAAAAAAATAGAAAAAATATATACTGTATACATAGTATTTTATATATACAGTATATATATGTATAGTGTATATACACATGCATGTATATATACATATGTATACCTACATGCATTTGTATATACATATATATACACAAACATACAAATACTTTTTGTTGTTTTTAGCATAATTATATTTACATAAATATTCCTATAATGCTAAAGTTTAAAGAAGCATGATCTCCTTTTTTTTCTGAGCTTCAAAAAAGGTGCTTGAGTAATATACAATTAAAATTAAGCAGCTTCCTAGCATGGAAGTAGTTTCTAAATCTGCATACCAGTAAATAAGAACATCAACAGGAAAAAAACAACAACCTTAAAACAGTCTCTTTTTTACTCTCTTGTATGCAAGAGCTTTGTCCAACAAAAATATTTTTCCTTCTCCTGTATGAACAACCAGAGATTGATAAAAAATAACAAAACAAAACCACAACAGACAAAACAAACAAACAAAAGCCCCTGGAACTGCATGGTGTTCTTGACTTTTCCTTCCTCCCTTCCTTTCTCCCTTCAATACTGCTGTCAAAAGATCCAGTGCTCATATCAGGAATTACTTAGGCCTCAGTCATTTGCTAACTCTGCTGAAGTCTGGCTAATCTAGCCAATCAGCTTTGAAGAAAACAAAAATAAAAACAAAAAGCAGCACAAGGTATAATTTTATACATCCTTAATAAACCCACCCTTTATTTTCTGCTATAATCTTTTCCTTGCTATTTCATTAACTACTGCAGCTTCTCATCATATAGAAAAATATTTGCAGCTACATCACACCTGTGATGTGACAAATTCTGTTCTAGGAGTATATTACTGTAGCAACAGCTGGAAAAAAATAATCAGACCTTTTCATATTTTTTTTCACCTGGGGTTAGGCTTTTGCTGCAACAGATGTAATTTCAGAGCAACAAGGAAAACCACCATCCTGCTGCTCGGCAGGATATTTTCTTCTCCAGCCAAGCATAACCAGCTTTTCTTCTCTGAAGCTTCCTTTTCCCTCATTGCCTACCCCTAGCCCCTGATTCCCCCTCCCAAAAAACCTCTATAGCTATGTTACAAGCAAATACATCTTAACAAGTTTTAAAACTTTGGTTCTAAGAAAACACTTGGTCAGTTATCTCAAGGAAAAGTGGGAATGCTTTTTCTGGCACATTGCAGGAGTCAGAGCTCATCCCAGAAAGGTCTTAGAGCTGTACATGTAGTCACAAATCCAATACAATCCACTAAGCAAGTGCACAATTCTAGTTTTATTTTAATAGCAGACTCTCTTTCTCTTTCTCTCTCTCTCTTAATTCCTTGGTAAGGGTGCGATTCTTCAAACTGTTTGATAGAAATTATCTGCCTGTAGGTTGTTCTGTTTCTGCATGCTGTAAAATCCACTGTATCTTGAATCTTGGTCTGCAATTCTTAGCATCCTCTGAGAACCGTCCACCTGGACCATGGTACCTTTCTTGCAGTCCACATATACCAGTTGATTGTTTAGGCAAGAAGGCTGTTAAAACAGAAAGGAAATATTAAGTAAATCATACAATTTTTGTATTTCACACATAATTTAAAAAGTCCTTTTGGTTCAAGTCCACAAATACAAAACAAAATCAAGCTGGCAATGAGAGAATTTGGACTTCTCCCTAAAGTTGGCTTATGCCAGACACAGTAACAGACCAACAGTCTCTTCAAAGTAACCATTTTTCATCTTCTGAAAGGAGCTCTGGTATTCTCATATCCCATCTGGGCTGCTTTAACTGTTTTCTGTTAATTTAGCACCACACAAAGGCTTAACCTGGTTGCCCCAGATGTGCAGCAGCTTTTTCCCCAGACTTTTAACAGCCTCTTTATTGCTTAACATTTTCCACAATGTTTTGTTCCTGGTTTCCTAAAAACGGGAAAGCCTGGAAATAGACAGGGCACCTTTGTTGGAGCTTTGTAGCAGGACACTGGAATCCACTGCTTCTTCTGGTTGACGAGCAGGAAAACGATGATCAGTAACAGCGCCATCATGATGGGGATTGTCACCAAGGCAACAGAGCTGACGGATGCATCTTCGCTGGGGTGTGGCCCAGTGCCACTCCGGTATTCTCCCTGGAGATGGTTCATGTCTGCAGGGCAAATGGGAGCACTTGTTAGTAATTATAAACAGGCCTTGGCTCTAGGGAAGATTGTAATTATAAAAGTCTCAGTCGTACATCTTGTCACTCATATGAATTTGGCTTTTGTCTCTTGCAATGTCACCTTACTAGAACAACTGAAACTAGTATCTTGTAGAGGGACTATATTAGTCAGGAAAAGACCATCAAAAAGAGAGGAGATAAAAGGAAATCTAAAGCACAGTAACAACCAAGTCTGACACTAACATCTTAACTCAGTTGCATTTGCATGATCTTATCTGATCACAACCAAATTCCCACTTGTAAAAAAAAACCAGACTGTGTTTCCAGGCTGAGGAGAACTTGGAAATCTTAGGATGGAAGTAATGGTTTCTTTTTTTACTTTTAAAAACTGGTAGGACAAGTACTATGTGTTCACTCTCATCTGTTGAGAGTGTATTACAATACCTGCAGCACTCAGCATGTGAAAGCAGACTGCTGGCAGTCTACTAGACTGCAGCAAATTGTAATTGCAAAGAATGGTAACTTTCAATGACATATACAAAATTCTGACACTATTTGTAGTGTGTGTTTATAATCCCCAGGCAGGACAGTTGCAAGCCGGCTACTAATGCCTGAGAAATGAAAATGCTGTAATTATAAAAGCATAAGCTTAGAACTTTGTAAAGCAGTTACATTTCATGCATCCTTTCTCCAAACAAAAGTATGCTATGAGATCATCCTCAGATTAAAAAAACAAACATCCTTAGATTAAAAAAAAATACATAATTTAGGTTGTCCTTAAATTAGAAAAGGTTAACAAAGACTGTGACACAGAATGTTTACTATACTCTGGAATAATATTACAGTGCAGTTTTAAATAAAAGATGCATTTACATCCTTAGATAACTTTATTAGTTGTCTGTCACTAAACCTGAGGTGGCTTTTTGTCTAAGGTCTGACATTTGGCTATGATATATGTTGAGCTGGGGTACAAATTTTTCCATCTTTGTTTATCTATTCATGAGAATGTCAAATGGATCAAATGAAGATCTATCAACTCCAATGGCCTGCTTTCTACTTTTGAATTAGAAAAGACACTGCAGAATCACTTCTGATTCATCATTTTGTCATATTCTTAATTCTACACAAGTCCATCAAACCAACACAGATGTTTCTTCTGTGCAGAACATGGAGTGATAATGAGACCAAAATGTATAAATATAATTTAATCGACTGACTCATCTTTACTCAAAACAAAATGCGTATGGGAATTATGCACTGAAGAATATTCTCAGATAACCACCTTTTCAAAGCATTATACAGATGCTACCTGAATAGGAAAAGTAGATGCATTAAAACATGGGGAATAAATACAGTCCTAAATTATGCCAGTTTATATCAGCTCTGACCTCTGTGAATGTGGATTATATCATTTTCACTCGGTGTTGGCCAGTTTGGTACTTCTAGTTCAACATCTCCTCGATGATTTGTCTTCTCAATGGGGATGTTAGTGGGTTCAGGTACATACATCTCTGTGAAATGATAAAAATGTGTTTCACAAGTTACAGTGCTGCTCTGAATTCAGGAAATATACTTGCCCATCTGCAGTGCTTTGTCCTTTAAATTCTTTTATATGAATCAGAATTTTCACCATTAGCCTGGGATTTTGTTTGAAAACTTACTCTGTATTGTAAATGGGACACATATGTGTTGCCATTACCATTATCATAATGGGAATGGGATGAAGGACTGGTGTGGACAAACTTGCTTTTGAAAATACCATTTCAGAATACATGCTTTACTATGGGACTTGCTCCTCTGTGATACTTAACAAAAAAACCCTCAAAAATGAAGGGAAGGCTACATCTTCCCAGCTGATATGTAAAAGGTCCCTATTGGTTTCTTTGCCTTGCTTTTTTCTGTAATCCTCAAGGCAGGAGAATTTCATGAGGGGGTGCTGCTGAATCTCCCCACTTGTCCTGTCAGAAGTAGTTACCAGCTGATTAAATAAGGTAGGCAAAGCTTCTGCAGAAGTATATCAGGACTCGCATTAAAAACCAGTTGCAATTCTTATGCCCCTTTGCCCATAGCTAAGAAAATGTCACATTGCTTTTAAGCCAAGTCAAAGTGATAAATAAAGCAAAGTGATATTTGAAAAGTAACCAAGAGACTCAGAAAAGATAGAAATGTTAATCACTGTGACATAATCTGCAGAGATGTAAGAATATTAATTTTCCCACTTCATTAATGTATTTCCATAGCCTTGTGAAAGGACAAAACAGGGGCAAGCAAGTAATTTTTTTAGTTCACAGTTCTCAGAATAAGTGAAATTCAAACTATGTTTTTGCACAATGTGCTTATCTGTTAAGAATATTAATGTTCCTGAAGTCTAAAAGTCTGTTGCCTTTGTGATACTCTTCAAACATGGACTGACATTCAAAACGCAATTAAAAAAACTTATTATTGCCCCTAGGAAACCAGCATCACTATAAACTGGGTTATCACATCCCATTACCTGGACACATGGGACAGCAGCTTCCCTCCACGTTGATGGGTTCAGCACAGGGCAGAGGTGGGCAGCTGACAGTGGAGCAGAGAGTCTGACCCTGCAGGCAGTAGCAGTGTGTGCAGCTGTCAATGTCCCAGCGCTCCTCATCGGCGTACGTTTCCCCACTGAAGTGGCAGACCACTTTCTTGGGAACTGTATCTTCTGTGGAAGGAAAACAGTGGTGTGATCATACAGTTACAGCCAATTACACACAAATCTGATTTCTCTCCTAAACACAAAAGTGAAACAATTGCCACAAAGAAATCCCAGCTGTAATTAAAAGATCTTCTCTTCATCTTCCAGAAAATCTTTGTGAAAAAAAGTATTTTGTTCTTCTTTATGAATAATTAGCCTGGGCTGCTTCTCCTCATTTTCTTAATGCAAGAGGCTAGAGGATGGATGATTGGGACATGAAAAGATGATATCAAAAGTGCTGTGAAAATTAAGAAAAATTCATTCTCTTTGAATGTGTGAGACTGCCAACTACCCATCCTTGTTTCCTAGAAAATCCTATTAAGCTAAAAAAACCCCAAATCCCTAACTACCTAAATTTCTAACTACCAAAGCTCAAGAATGATGACTTCTGTCTAGAACACTTAAAAAAGCAGATTAGGCAGGATGCCAAGAAGGATGAAGCAACTCTCAGGTGAAATAACTAGAGGTGCTTAGACTGTAATGATAAAACAGATTTGAAGGGGATCTGATAATTCCCTGCAACTGCACCAATGGAAAGCCCCAGGAAAAGAACAGTAACTAAACTCAGTACATTTTTTCATGGTTAATATTATTTAAATTGGAAATCAGTGTGATCTTTCTGCTTAGGCATTCAGTACACCACTTTTTAATGTTGCATCCTATGCAAGCCTTTCAGGTGGTCTGCAGTAATCCTATTTCACTGAGAAGGCAATAATGAATTGCTTAGCCTAGGATGTTTTCTGCTGCTGGAGCACTTTAAGGATAATCAAAATAAAACCACACAGCAGAAACTCCAAAAGCCAAGCAGCGCCTCATTTTCATCTTAGTTTCCTCCTACCTTTGTTTCTTAGAGGCAAAAATTATTGTTATGAAACCTGCTGATGACATGAGCTTGCACTTTAAACATATGAATAACAGAATGAAATCACAAACTTCTTAAATTTTCAGATAAATGCTGGTTTAACATTCACACAGATTACATCTTTAAGTATGCCAGTTAGACATATTTACCCTATGTCAGCCTTATCATATATTTTGGCCATCAGTAAAGGTTTTAATTAGTGACAACGTAATAGAGTGACATAATCTAGAGTAACAAGGCTAGACGTCAGCAGACCAGTCCAACAGATCTGGAGAGAATAAATTCAAATACAAAAGAAGATTAGCAGGAAGTACTATTGTGAAGACATTAATGGAATGATCTGAAAAGTGCAAAATGGTTCCAGAGGTCCTTGGTATAGCTCATGGCTTTTCTGGCTTTAAGTATGAGTCCCAACCTCTCAAAGCAGATTTGGTAAGGGAATGTGGTGTGGGCATGGGAAAGGAAGAGTGGGAGGAAAAGGTGGCTGCAATCTACAGAAAAGGCATTAGTTTCTCCCCTAGGTGATGTTCATGTTGGCATATAGAGCCAGCAGAGCCCTGTGTTAGTCAGAAGGCGGTGTGTCTGGGACAGGGTGAGGCACACAGCCTGAGCGCTCCTCTGCTGCTCATTACCTATGCAGACCTAAAGCTGAGCACTTCTGGCCCATTCAGATTTGCTCCCAAAATACTACCTTGCTTCACTTAGGACACCTTCTTCAATTCAGCAGCTGGTTTGTCTGGAAAAGTGCTTTAACTTGCTCAGGCTTTTCCAAACTTGTGAAGAACACATCACGATTTAATACAGTACATATTTTTTAGAAGAATGAACAAAGGTAAAATCACAATTACAGCATTGTACCTTTGAACCTCAAAAGGAAATTTTTAAGTCCTAATGAAGTACTATCCTGTGAGTGTCTCCTGTTCTGGTGTCCACCTCTATGCAAGTATAAACAAGGATGAAGATGATGCCACAACACCAAAGGTGCTCAAGGACAGTGGAAACAAGACAGACTTGCAGTAAGAAACCCGCATACAAAAACACAGTTCAGTGTCTAGCTCTACCTGCTTCTCTCAAATTTCTTCTAGCTGCACCAGAAAATCAGTCTCATTTGGTAAATGACTGGTAAACAAACAGTCATTGCTCTGTTTTCTGCAGAGGAGTAATCTTGTCTCTAATCAAATAGATATCCCTTTATCCTCTCTAAACTAGAAGGTTATCTTTCCAAATTAATCTTTCTTTGCATGAGAAAGACAAATGTTGAACACACAGGATGAATTTGAAGTTTCAAACAACAAAGCATCCAAGACTAAAATTTTGTATTTGAATCTATACAAACTGGATCCAGAAAGAAGCAGAATAAAAAAACACAGTGCTAAAATCCTGCATAATTTTTGAAATTCCAATAAATGAAGAAGGCCTGTTTCCACAGAGTTCGCCTATGCCCAAGGAAGTGATTGAATCACTGTCCCTAGAGGTATTTCAAAGATGTGTAGACAGCATCTGGGGACATGATCTAGTGATGGACTTGGCAGTGCAGGGTTAACAGTTGTACTTGTTGATCTTAGAGGTCTTTTCCAACCTAAATGATTCTATGATTCTAAACATTTTATCAAGTATTACATGAAAATAGAAGAAAGAATCTGTACAAAGATGTCCTTCACAGTTCTCAAAAATGAAGAGTAAACCACTAAGAACCAGAAAGATGAAAATTAAGTGCATGACCTGATCTTCTAACATGCAAGAGTATATATAGTTCATAGAAACCATTAAAAAAGTTATGTTTCCATGAATTTCAGTTATTTAAACCACAGAATATTCTGACTACATAGGACAACATGGATTAGTAAAATGTAACATCATTGAAAATCTTTATTACTGAGTGTTAATTAAAATCTGGCTTCTGTATTTTATATTGCTGAGCAGTTGCTACCAAAAAAAAAAAGTTAAGCTTTCATAGCTCATACATTTAAGCATTTGCAATATTACACAACTATATAGGATTCAAAGTAAATTAATTAAAGCCATATCTACATGCTGCGTGTATATATTTGCAAACTTGATATGCAAGATGTAGGCAACAAGGTTTTAAAGGTTTCACTTTTGTAGCTCATTGCACAAGTCTCTGTGGTGCATCCCTTCCTCACCCATAGAATTCTCCAATACAACACTAAAGCTCATGTTCTGACTCTACTGTTTGATTGCCCAACTTTTCACAGACCCTATATTTTTTTTTAATGTTAAAATGTTTTCTGGATTAAAATTATTGTATGGTTCAAAGTCACTGGAAGAAAAGCCTGCAGAATGACAGCTGTCAAAGAAATTTTAAATTCTCCCAATTTTGTATGCAAACCATGAGAAGAAATAGTAATAGGATAACATTGTACTTTCCCCTCAAAATCATGAGGAATCATCAGGAATCTAGGGGTCCAAAGGCAACTGAAGCTTGGATACTTTGTAAATTTTCCAGGCATTCTTTCAACGAATTCCGTGTACATCATATAAAACTCTATCACCTGTTATTAAAGCTAGTCTATCTGCAATGATTTAAAGATTTCAAGTATTGTATCAATGTCTGAACATACTTCACAATCTTTCTGAGGAAGACCTGTTTTGTTTATAGATGGGCAAGTTGACTCACATGTTCAATTAAATACTTAAAGCCCATCAGTTTTATTATATTCATTCTTACTGTTCTTTTCTACTTTTGCAAATGAAGGTAGATAAGCTTTGAATGCTTTCCAACAATGCTACAAAGACTTAAATTCAGTAAGTACTTTATACAATTTTTCTCTATCAGCAGCTTCCATTCTACAGCCTTTGTACTTACTGTGAACGCACAAAAAAATCATCTGCACATAAATACTCCAACATACAATGGAAAAGTGATCAGTAATCTCAAATTTTGCTACTTTAAACATGCCTGGCAATTTTCACTCCCTACATCATCCACCATTTACTTCAGCTCCAAACTCAACACCAGTGCATGGCCCTAATTCTTTATGCATTTTCAGTATTTAAAAAAAAAGAAAATATATTTTCCCTATTTTTATCTCAAAGTTATTATCATTAATGGAATTCCACTTTTTCCTGTATTTTAACTTAGATGCCTTATTAAGAGTTCTCCATTCTGTGAAATTTCCGAATGCTTCAGCTCATGTTCTGCAGTCATAATTAATGTTTTCCTCATATGATCACATAAATCTTGATATAACGTGTGTGTTACCTGGCAGATCTTCCTTTAAATAAAATAATAATAATAATAATCTTTCTGTAATGTCTTCATCTAATAAGGTGTCTTACCAAGATTCCAGGAGGATGGCCTCTGGAGTTGGTAGGCAAATTCCACGCATATCTATATGTGCTTCTACCTAAAAAACCACAAATCGTGATCCTCAAAGCTCCCTATTCAGATTTCACTCTCAGTGGCATAGACTGCATCTCACCAAACAGAGAAAGCATTTCAGTTTGCAAATAAAACTTCTGTCTCACTCACAAGAAGGGAAGAGCAAGTTAACAACTACTTTTATTCGCTCACCAATACAGTAAGGACAACACTGTCCCTTCCTCAGAACAGGTCTCTCACAGGATACCGGTGGGCAGGACTCGGAGTAGCATCTAATCACACCATCCATGCAAATGCAGCTAGTGCAGACATTGGGCTTCCAGGACTCAGCTGTCAGAAAAATATCTCCTTCATCATTTTTGCAATAACTGGGCATGCTCTCATTGCTTGATGGGGAGGGCTGAAGAGTCTCATCTGTAAATACAAGCAGAGTAGGTTATTTAACTCACAGTGGGTAACTTCTCCCATAGCTCCTTAACAGAGGGTTCACTCTTGAAAAACACAATGGAATTGTTACACATCGGCTCACTATTTCAGAAGAACTAGAAGGACAGAGCCTCATGCCTCTTCAATCCTTACATGGGATGAAGACCTCATGATAGGCTCTAGCATAATGCTTATTTAGACCTTTATTGAGTTTACTAAAAAAAGAAAAAAAAAAAGAAAAAGAAAGCAAGAAAGCAAGAAAAAAAGAAAAAAGAAAAGAAAAAAAAAGCAACTTGGAAAAAGGACAGTGAAGTGAAAAACAATCACCATTAGAAGCAGCCCCTCTGAAAGCGACTCTGAATGCTCTGAATTGCATGGTATATAGGAATTCATCTCAAACAAGAGAGATTAAATTTTAAATCTAAAACCTGAATCCCAGCTTCTCCCCTGTCAGCCCAAGTCTTTGAATGATGCAAAGTGAAAAGCTATTATGCTGCTGTCACCTTCACTAGTGGACTTAGATGAGCTAATTATAAGCTGTTGAGAAACTAATGGAACTTGATTGTGCTTCAGCCTGATGCCAATGGTTTGCTTTAATTCTCATGCCTGTCCCTGGGGGAGACATATTCCTGCAATGAAGCTGTACCATAACAGACACTACGGGTCAATAAACAGGACTGTATGTGCAGAGAAAATAACAAGAAAAAGAGAAGAAAAGAAAGGATTCATAAGAACACTGAGATCAGGTTCTCAATCTAACTGCATTAAGCTATGAGACTAAGCTTATTATATAGCCAGCGAGGAAATATCAGCTCCTCCAAAACAGTATTTTGAACTAAGCAAATGTTCATTATCAATACCAAAAAAATTGTAGTCAGGGGAACTGGCTGAAAATATTTTATCAGAAAAAAAAGCCCCACACCCAAACAAATAAAATACACCATACAAATACCCTGTAGGAAAATCTGTTTTTTTTTCCTGAAGTAAAATTTTTAATTTTGGTTTTAATAAATATGCATTATCTTGAGTTTACATGAAATTTACAGGTTTGTACTAAATTTCCACTGCAATAAACTCCCCCATTTACTAAGTAAAATAGTTCATTTATAATTGAGCATCTTTCCTTGGGGGAAAGAAAATCCTGTTATCTTCTTGACACTGCTTTGATATTACTCAGCTGCCTTCAAATCACTCTCAGAATGATACCACGTGAAGGTAAAAGCAAGCAGACGTATTTTTGAGACATAATCCCAAATGGACAAGATATAATAAAAACGTCCATAGAAACCAAGGCACATAGAGAGAAAAAGAGACAAGCCTATATCTACCTAACACTTTGACTGCTTTCAAAGTTCCTTTAATCTTGCATGTCTCAATAAACGAGTGCATATTTCATAAACCTTCCAAGGATTCTAGTTCTCACACAACCCCTACATTATTAGATTGCCTTCAAAGATTTTCAAAGTTCAGGGCCACAACTCCCCTTTACACACAAGATCTCTCTTGCACACAGTCAAGTTTTGCCCTTGAATTAGAGGACTGCGGGCTGTCACTCCCAGCTGCTGAAGAACAAAGGCACCACAACAACCACCTGAGCACACACTGAAGCATTCTCATACTGAAAGATCAGACATCCTCAGATCAAGGAAGGGCTCTGATGAAAGCTGGATGTCAGCACATACCTGGGCACTGCGGACAGCAGGAGTCCTGCGTGCGGGTGGGGTTTTGACAGAGAAGAGGTGGACAGACTTCAGTCTCACACAGGACACGTCCACTGTGGCATGTACATTGTGTGCAAGAATCAATGTTCCATGTCTCTCCTTCTACAAAGTATTCCCCACCAGGAGCATGACAGATTGATGGACTGGTGAGCTCTGGCTTTTGCATGATTATTTCATCTGGGAAAAACAGAATTGGAAAACAGGCAAAATAAACTGTGAATCTTGTAACTAACAACTGAACACAAGATGAAGAATTTCTGTCACTATTGAAAATACATATATAAATTATTCTTAATGAGGCTCTTTTGACTTTACGGCACCTGCATCTCATGAAAAATGGGAAATATAGAAATAAGAAACAATTTGAGAATCAGTCTGAATGAAGACTAGTTAATATAAATCAGAGATAACTTCAAGAATTCTTGTCATTTCAGAAAAAAAAATCAAACTAACTTTTGATTTAGGAATTCCAAGAGACATTTGTCATTTTTGGGAAAATTCTAATGATCGGACAGTTTCTTAACTGCTAAATATTAACTGCAGCTACAGTTCCTGAAAGGATGGATAAGTAAGCTTCTCCTCTAGGATTTAGGAAGTCCAGGTGCAAGTTAAGTTTCTCAACAGGTATGTGTCTATATTACCTGTATAATTTGATCCTACATTAAAAAAACTACCAAAACAACCCTCCTCACAACCCCAAAGAAACAAAACCCCAACCCACCAGAAAGGAAAAAGTAAAACACAGAATCCCCCCCAACCCCCTAAAAACATACAAGCATTTAACATCAGTGGAAGTACTTCATCACTGTTCCATTCCAAAAAAAAATCTGCCACCTTTGAAAAACTACTGGATCCAAGGAAATGCCACAGTGTGTAGGCTCATTCTTCCAGTAATTGCATCTCACCAAATGAACCTTACTTTCTTTTCAAACAATTAATTACATCACCTCTGCAGTCGTGGCTAAAAGATTCACCACAGCAATTTAGAAAACAAATTTGACCTTATTCATATTTAGGAAGGGACTGAAACTGTTTCCCTCGTTCAGCACAAGTGTCCTCCAGCCTCTGGGGTATTAAAAAAAAATGGGGAAACTCTTCACCTCTTGGTGTTTTAAAAGCAAAAAAGAAACCTTAAACACCTTGAGTGTTTAAGAACTTACCATCAAGAAAAGGTAATGCTACCATCCTCAGCCTGCTTAAAATCCTTTGGAGCCTCTCCCACACTAGGGGCAATAAGGGCAATAATAGCTGCCTGCTTACAGTGCTGGTTGTTTTGGACCTGGAGAGAGTCCACCAGCTTTTTCCATGCACTATGCATGGATACCAAGATGTCTCTGCACAAGCCCTGAGTTTGAAAGCTACAAGATATTAAGTGAAGCTTCAGGCTTGTAAGTGATGTCCTTCAGCCTGAAATCAACCCATTTAACATTAGACGCTAAGTTAGGTGCCTTTCTTAAGAACTGAACCTCCTCAGGTTTTCTATGCTATGAATGCAGGAGAAGAAAAAAGTGATTTCCTGCTAACTATGCTACATGTCTAAACCACTTTCTGAAAGTGCCTCTCTCCTACTTCATTATAATGATGCCTAATGTGAACATCATCCTAATCCAAATACCTTGGTCACGGGGAAGAAAATTAAGTGTACAGCAGCTCCTCTAGTCATTTAAGCAGACAAGGCTCTCAAAGTGCTTATGGCTTCTCTTCATGTTTCTAGCACTGCTATTCCTGTCTGGAGAATGGAGTTTGTGCCCTTTGCTCTATGACACTGCCACGTAGAAGAAACACTGCTTGTTTGTTTTAATTTCTGGAGAATGACCAGTAGAACTCAAGGAAGCTCACTCTAGCTGATCGTACTCTATTCACAAAGTACCTGTGCTTTTCTTTCAGGGAATTATTTTATCTTTCACTGATTTGCTTATGCTATGCTTTTCCAATTGCTTACATTTATGAAGAACAGACGTGATTAAGCAGCATTTACCTGAAATGAGATTGCTAGTCTGCTGCCTTGTCACTGTTAGATTTTTATTTCAGCTGGAACAATATATTACATGTTATGCAATAGCATCCTAACTCACCATGGCAAAGGTAATACTACATTTTTTCTGGAAATTTTCTGAGCCATCTCCTTTGCATTTAGTTCTCTGCAAAGTCACAGGCCTGTTCTGCTACAGCTCATTACTGCTCCTGATCAAAAAAGCATAACGAGGTAGCACTGCTGTATATATTGCCTACTGCTTCACTGATAAGGATGTGTCACTGCAACTGAAGTGCTACCAATGTGCAGCTACTGTACACCTGAACAAACAACTGGTCAAACAAATACACACTTTCTGCACAGCATGGTTCTGCAAAACACTAACAATGGCTTTCTAAATCTGAAAGGAAGCCTGGAGATTTCCACAAGCATTGTGACGAACCATATAAACCTTTTAATATATAGAAACAAGGTTATAAGGAACATTTTGGCATTCAAGGTATATCTTGCTCTGCTGGAAACTAACTAAATACAGAATTGAATGTAACCACACCTTTTTTTCAGTCTGCAAAATCATCTCTGAGAGCTGCCACTTCCCTGTTGATAGGTTAACAGTGCAATTCCAAACCCAGTACATCAGGACTGCTGATTACTTCAACATCCTTATGCAGATACATTTTAGTGACATGCTCACAGTCTCACAACTCCAAACTGCATTCCTATCTATTTAAAGCCATATATTTAACATCATCAGTGGGGAATCAAAATATTGCAAAATAAAATCAGAATTACATTTCTAACAAATATAAGAGCTCAGTGGGGAAAAAAAACCCCACACTGACACTAATCTGGCCATAGTAATTCCTACACTTATATATGCCATCTTTAAAATGCTGTGTCTGCCCTAGCATTGTAAGAGTTTACACCAAGTATGACTTTGCTAACACAGAATCTAGGTGACCAGTGTTGTGAGAGCAGGATTGATGTCAGACAGAGAAACCTATGCAGACCCTCTCTCACGAATGGACACTGCTGGCTAAGCAACTGCTCTTTTATAAAAGAGGTAACATTGCTGGTGCTCAGAATCAAACGCTGATCTCATCCATAATAAATGTATAGCGTGAGCTATATATGCTAACTTCATATTGATCTTTCTTCCGCAAACTGAACATTAGGCTCGTGAATGAATTTACCCAAACTCATTCTCCATACACAAAGTAACTAGCTGCTGGTCAGCTGAAAGACCAAAAATAACATTACTATTATTTGAATGTATGTATTCAGTAAATCAAGATGCACGAGTATGCTGATAGTAGAATGAAGTCAGGGATGACTCTTGGGGACCTAACAATGGAATTGCTGGAATTGGAACAACCATCATGTGTTTTAAATTTTGAATCTCGTTTTCCTATGTAAGGCAAGAGTGACACGTTATCCTGTCCCCATCCATATGAAGTATACCATCCCCTACAATACTACACAAATCGTTGTGGAAAGGCTAAAAGAGAGACAGACCCTTTGGAGTCTTGCATCTTTTTGGGACTTACGTTTTTCCAGTTACCCCAAGGTACGAACTGGATTGGAGATCACCCTTTGTTTAAGCAATCCAAAGAGATCGGTTATCTTAGGTCACAGGGAGGATGCACTTTTCTCTGTCACTTTCAGAAAGAGGATCTGGCTGCTTATTTTGCCCCTAGGATTTCCTGTTCTTTACAAAGAATTTGAAACAGTTCATAATTGCTTCTATTCTGCTAGTACTGTCTTACTGTTCTGCTTTTTATAGATGTTTCATGAGCCTCATTGTTCTTACTCCTAACATGAGTTCCAATAAAGTCATAGACAATATCACTGTATTACAAATTAATCTACTTAGCACATGAAATACTGTAGGAATAATTCTGAAAACAGAGAGCATTAATCTTACACTTTACGCTTTCTTTTTCATAGATGTTTTTCATATTAAGACTTATGAAAATCATATTGGAATGCAAGATGAACAGTACTTGGCCTTCCCACTGGAAGTATTGAAGTAATCTACTACTGGTGGCATAGGAGCTTTCCCTCAGAACACAGAATTTCCAATTACTTAAAACATCTGTTTGTGTACATCTTTGAGGGGTTGTAAAACATACATCAGGAGATATATTTTAATAAAACTCCACTTTAAAATCAAAAAATGAAAATGTAATGGCTTATTACAATACTTGCTATTATAGGTAACAGACTAGAAACTTGCTTTTACTAGTTTAAAGATTCCAGTGTGTCAAAGATTAACATATTAGGACTCACAACATGCATATATGGTTTAAATATTTAAGTTCCCATTTTCCACGGCTGAGAACTTAACGGCAGCAACTCACCAGGTTACTGTTAGGCACAGAAACCTTCATTTATGCCTACTACTGAAGTATGCATGAGATGATTTTCATGTATTAAGGAACAGAACACAAGTTAAATGAAACTCAATTTCTGCACATATAGAAGAAATCACGTGTTGCCTGGACACGATGGACAACACTGCCCTGGGTGTATGGTGGGGTTACCACAATTGGGAACGGGGCAGGTGATCAAGGCACACATTTCCCGGCCATTATGGCAGTAACATTCCCTGCAGCCATCATGCCAGCTCTCCTCATTCTCATGCCGGCGCCCATCCATGGACAGGCAAGAGCCTGTTTTAACGGGAGGCATAAGAGAAGCCGTAGCCTCTGCAAAAAATCACAGAAAAATGAGGTGTCCTGATAAACATCTGTTGTTTAGGAAGAAACACCAACTTCCTGTCTGGATTGCATTTATTTTTAAAGAACATATAAAACCAAGTGAATAATAGTTCTTTCATTTACACTTAGAAATACTAAGTAACAACACACAGGAAACAACTGAAAGGTATATTGAAGGGACAACAGGATGTAGTAGAATGTATTTCCTTGGAAAATATAATCACTTTCTTCTGTTGAACCTATATTTTTTTTAATCAACCAGAAATGCAGTAGTGTCTAAATAATGTAAGAAAAAAGGAGAAATGCAATGCAGGGAAATAGCAGAAAGTATGAAGCATATTTAAAATGAAATATTTAAATACCATAGCACGTTAGATTATCTATAATGTATCTGATAGCAAGTAGAATATAAAAACATTTAAATGAGCTATGGATGGTCTTACAAATGATAAAAAATTGCAATCAGGTGCTAACAGGGTAATGGTAGATACTGGAAATATTACGTAAAGTACTTCCTGTGAGAAATGATTTGTTTATATTACTATGACAAATGAGATATTTGGAAGGGAATTATAAGAATTTCATCCCTCATTTCTTTTAGCTTTTACTGAGATGAGACTACAGTAGCTTAGACTGTCATTACTTGCACTCTGTCACAACACACAAGCAGTTGGTCTAGGGAGGATAAAGTTTCATTTGTATCTTAAGGGGTATTTAAGTGTTGCAGGATTCAGCCTCAATATATTCTTCATTAATCAGAAGAGTGAATTTAGAGCCAAACACTCCCTCATCCACATGACTATATGGATGCAGGATGTAGGATCAGTTTGTCAGTGAAGTGACTTGTTTTCAGTGGTATGTCAACCATATTTTGCTGACACACATATATATAAAGTTATTTGTACTAAGTTCTTAATTTAGTTTTCTTTTGAGAAATGAAAATGTAAGAAGTAGTAATGTTTACATGTAATTTTAGTAAGTGTTCAGGTCTTGTTGCTTGTTGGTTTTTTGGTTGGTTGGGGTGTGGGTTTTTTGGATTTTTTGCACACTAGCATGTAGGTCAGCACTTCTTCAGCTGTGGCAGGTCTATCACAGATGATCTCACAAGCAGATGGTACAAAGTTAGTTTGAGGCACATTATCAGAATAGAAAGCCAAAACACAGAAGTTACATTAGTATACCATTTTGTGAATTAAACAGAAATGCTGCATAAAGATAAAATACTTCTTAGAACAGACTTCATCCTATTGCATGAATAGAAATACTATGAAAAAACTTAAATTCATTTACTACACTTTCATACTTTAGTACCAGAGTATTTCAGTTGAATTAATGACTTGAATTAATATCACTGGAATACTGCTCTATATTAAAATGATTATTGACGCTCAGAGATCCTAGATAGTAAGACTTCATTTATTTAGGAAGAGAAAAGGGAATCTGAAGCAATCAGACTTTTTTCCTGAAATATTCTAAAGTACACTCCAGAATTTGGAGAAACATACACAGGCAGCTATTCAAAATTAAGTTCACAAACCAAGGTTATAATTAAAAATTTAAAAGTGAAAATAAGAAGTAAAAACGGTAATAATTGAAAATATCTGATGTGTAAATACAAAATGGGAGTAACTGGCTAACTAGAGGTGTGGTTGAAATGATGTGAGAGGCAGTAGTTGACACGGAAAACAAGTCTGTAATGGGATACCACTGCAGAAAAGGAAAGTTCAATACACGATACAAATACAGGAGCACTGTAAATTTAAATACAGCATTACTATCTCTGCTAGTCTGAAGATTCTACTGTGGCTAAAGTACAATATCAAATTTTTGAACAGTGATGAGAAACCATGGTAACTTTGGTTTGTTTGACGTAAAAATCCATTTCCTACCCAAAAAATGTTTATGAGTCTCCTGTTGCTACCCTTTAAATATTGCAAGAATTCTAAAGGGAATGGTGCTTAGCTGCTCCATATGTCTGCTAAGCTCAGGACAAGAAGTAACCAGTTCAATGTGTATAAAGGGAGACAGAAATTTCAGAAAATTCAATTTTAAACGTCATATGTTTCTAGCCACACAGAAAGGTTTAGTTTTTTCTCTTTCTGCTTTGTTCTGGGTTTTTTTGTCTTTTGAAAGTGTTGATTCTTAATAAATTAAATCTTAGACAAACATCTGTCAAGGATTATCCAGATACACCCTATTTTATGCAGGGCAAAGAAGTGGACTCAGTTTTTCAGAGTACTACTCCAGCCTGTACTTCTATGGTTCTACTTCTCTTAATCCTAGCATAAGCTATTTCTGGCAGAAGCAATTTAGAAAGTGGAGCTAATTCACGGGCAGGGGATTTACCCATCCCTTCCTCTTACTTAGGGATTCTGGGTCAAAATTTTAACAAGGACTCACATTTTTCCCAGAACGTACTGGTGATTGTTCTAATCATTCTTTGAGAAGCGGCTAATGAAGTGATGTTGAAGTGCTATGCTCATGGCTTGGTATTTTTATGATCATGACAACAATAAATACTACTTAGAGAGCGATCCAGTTAATTTCACTGAATAATTGGGCATGTTTTAAAATCCGTACTTGTTAGGGAGAACACTTAAAAGTGTGCATTCACATAATTAGTGACCAAAGTTTATAGTCTGGCAGGCAATTATGGCACACCTAAGGGAACACTTTGTGTGTATTTAGTAACAGCATTATGAAAATCAGGAAAAGTGTTCTGATTGTGAGCATGGAGTTGAATGACAAGCTGAGTGATAAGAATTATCTCAATGGGACACCATTCAGCAGTTACCCTTTCTTACTTAATTTTTACAATTTTAGTTTCTAGTAAAGGTCGTATATTATAGCTTATGTCAATGAAACACATGGGGATGAGCAATGAAGGAAGCCTGATACTCAGACTAATACAAAACACAATCTTAAAATATTGTAAGAAAGAGACATGCTAAAAGTAGCACAAGTATAAGGCAGACAATGAATGAACATCTGATCTCAATATCCACCTTGAACTTGGTGGTTACAGGTTTGGCATGTGGCATGTGTGAAATTTTTAGCTTAAGAATACCAAGTCCTTTCTCCTGAGTAGCTGTTCTCTCTACTCATTGTTCATTAAGATTGCCTGAAAAGCATCCAAAAAACAGCACTCCAATTTTGAGTGATATTCTGGACATCTATCAAATCCAACATTCGTTTGTAAAGACATGACAATGGTGAAGAAGCCAAGATGAACATTCCTACTGAAAAAAAATGCCCTCAACTAGCTTATTAGTAGCAGTTGCTTATTAAAAGCATGATCCAATTTTTATCAATGATAACAAACTTTTTGTGGCTTTGTAGTGGGAGATGAAAGCAGAGCTGAAGCTTTCTGCTGAAGCCAAGATGAACAGATAATAACAAACACCAGCAAAACAATACATTCCTCTGAGCAATGTTGAACTGACTCCTCCCCAGTTACCATATTTCAATTTGTCAATATTCTGTGCAGTATTGCTTTTCTTTTACTCTGGTTTCCACCTGCTTTGAAAACAAGTTGTAGTTAGAGGTGGTAATGCACTGGCACGTACCTCTGCACTTGCAGATAACACAGCCATGGCTGTTCTGCTGGAAGCCCAATGGACAGATTTTACCACAAGGCAGGTTGGGGCACTTCTTACACCGACAGATTTCACAGCCGTGCTTGTTCTTCCTAGATGATCAAAGTAATTTGTAAAAGGTCAGCAAGTCACTTAAAATATCTACACCTTTAAAACAAGAGCATCCCCCCTAAGAAAGTGACTGATGAGTGAAGAAAGTCACGGTTAAGTGTCACCCTTAGATTCAGTGGTTTTATGGGCTGTGCTAGTCTCCATCCCTGGCATTGCTCCCTCCATTCTGTGGATCCTATGCTCAATGTTTCCTTGTCTTTTTTTCAGAAAGGCAGACAACACTATTCAAACTTTAGGCACAGATGTACTAAACAAAGAAAAGACATGGGAAGTTATAGAACATGACCTAGGAGGATAGAGGAGAAATAAATTATGTAAATCTCTAGAAAGCCTGGCTTCAAGTTGTAGAAAACTTCATTTAATTTTTAGTTAAAAGGCTGAGAATAAAAAATTGTCATACAGTAGAGTGGAGAATGAAAGACTTTCTGTCTGCCTATCCCATCAAAAGGAAAGCTTCTTTCCATTAATGTGTAGAGTTTTCAAATAGCGAGCTTTATTTAGCTGATTTTTTCAGACAATTATGAAAAGGTTCTGGTTTTTTTAAAGATGCAAAACTCAGTGTCTCCAATTACCAACTTTTGTTAGTCTTAAAAAAGAAATCACAAATATGATGATTACTCCTTAACTGTTCACTCTCCAATATAATTTTCTTTTAATATTTCCTTCTTTTTGTTCTATTTGTGACTAAGTGTTTACATTAAAATAGAGATTTGTCCTCCATCATATCCCATTTTTTTAATGATCATAACATGCATGGAAGTCAAATAGCACAATAGCAGTAAACTGAACAAATATACTACACAAACCACAAATCCAATTTTCACACAAAGGTAAAACTCTAAGTGAAACGATCCTAAAATAGATCTTGCCACAACTTTAGCCCTTTATACTACAAACAGTTCCATACATAGTTATCTTTAAATGTTGTTAATTTCATTCAGTGTAATTATTCATGTATTTTGTAGAATATGACAAGATTAGAGCACTCATTTCCAATTTCTAAAAAATTGAATTATCTGAAGCCTTTATTAAACACTCATCACTTAAAAATACCAGCCAAGCATTAAGCATAATAAAATTACATTCTACATGTAAACCCAGAATTCAAATTGAAAATTATTTTCCAAGTAGCTTAAAAAGGTTTAAAGCTCATATATTTTTCAGGTGCATAAAAATGTATGGGAAAGATCATCCCAAAGACAGGGTTCTGGAAACACAGGCATCAGCTTGGAATCAGCTTGTGCTTAAAACATCTTAATCTTACCACTACCATACTATGCCCATTTAAATGTGCTGTCATTTTTAAAATGCTTTTGCTACTTAGTATCTAAGCACAAAACCCACATATATAAATTCTAATTTTCGTTTGTAGGTCAATATGTTAGACACATGATACATACAGACTAAAACTTACTGCTCTTTACAAGATTTCTTTTCTGTGACTTCCCTCTGGTTCTACTTTCTCTCACTTGCGAAACTGAAAATAACTCTCAGCCACTCCTGAAGTCAACATGCCTGAAGATAATCTTATTAACTCCTTAATTTAAAATTCTTTGTTTTCCTCTTTCATTTACTACTCAGTGTACTAAGAGGACACGCCACAGTAAAGATGGCTATTAAAAAACCTGCAATATTTATTAACAAGGGTCAAATAGAACTCTAAAATGAACCAGAAATTTAAGGAGTATTACAATCAAACAATAGGAGCTGCAAATATAGTAAATTTCATTTAAAAGAATTAAAAAAAAATTACATATGAATGCTATCTGAAGATCTGCTGTCATGAGGTAGAAATTAAACTATTATGAAAAGCAGGCAGTAACATGGAATGAACCCATAAAAAATAAAAATGCACTGGTAAAATATATAGATAGATGCCACCAGAACTAATTACTAAGAAATTTCTGTGACAAAAGACCTGCTCAGTTTTCATCACCTGTTCCAAAACTGAATAAATACCAGAAATATGGAGAAAGAAGTCCACGACAAATACAGATTTTGAACACATTTACAAAAACGTAGATAAGATTTAGTACTGTTCTTCACAAATCCTGTAATTACCAGAAATGTCTCACTAAAACTAGTCTGCTGTTGTATCAACATTAAAAGAAACTTGAAATATTAGATAATAATTTGAACAAAATAAATGGGCTATAAGATGAAAGGTTATCAAAGCATGCCAACAGAATTTCAAAAGTCTAAGTGCAAGAGATATTACTCATAAGTAGCTTTCTCATCTTGTTTGTCAAATTCTTCAAAAAAATTTAAGCACTGCTTTGCCTTGATAATCTGCTGTTTTTTGAGCAACTGTTTCTAAATCTGTTGATCAAAATCCATTTTGAAGAATACTGCACTCCCACATCCGTAATGCCATTTCTATTTTCCTACACTTCCCCCTGCTCTGCCACAAAGCAAACACAAAAGTACACATTCCTGGATTTCTGCATATTTTCAGTACACACAGGGATTGCATTAAGTGTGCTTTCAGGATGAGAATACGTACAAGTATCCAAAGGGACAGTACTTGTCACATACAATGGGTTTGCACTTCTTGGGCCGCGGCCGGCACTGACAGATCTCACAGTTGTGGGCGTCAGTCTGGAAGCCGAAGGAACAATCCAAGGAACAGCCCGAAATGAGGCCGGTGCACAGCTCCTCCCCTGCAAAGGACACACACAGCTTAGCACAACATGAAAACTCTTTATATCAAACACATCCTCAGCAGACTAAACCTTCTGCTCCCATTTTACTTTGTAACTTTCTTAATACTGCTAGGCCTTACCTTTAGACTGTCCTATTTTTAAAACATTTGACAGAATTCTCCAGTAATGACCAAACTGTATGAGCAGACACTACAGGATTCTTCAGTTCCTGTCAGCAACTTGGGGAGTACCACCTGCTACTACAGACTAACATGATTTTATGTACAAATGCACAGCCAATGGAGTCCACCATCCTCAACTCCATTGGCTTTTATTAATACATCTAAAATAACACATACTTGCCACACATTATACAGGTTTAATATAATTCATCTTTATTTCTCCTCTGCTTATTTTAAATAGAACTGGAAGGGATGGGATCTATTAAAAACCTTTATTCTTTGTGCTGTTTGCTGGCAACTTGATTAAGACCTGCTTTTAAAAAACAGAACTGTGATACCCTAAGATGTGATATAAGCTTAGAGATAGATGCTATACTAAAAGATCTGTCTCTTGAAGTCCAGTACCAAGTTTCATCTGCCTCTTGTGGCATAAGGAAAATGCTGAACTGTCAGCATTTAAATTTTTCTGGTACAGTGATAAATAATGGTCATTATATTCATTCTCATTGCAATTTACTATTTCGAGATTGATCAGTTTCTTTTTGCTTTTCTTGAAACAAGAAATGCCAGAAAGACTACTCGTAACATTTTGTGGGATACAATGTTCTTTTATTGGCTGCAGAGGTGAGAGAAAACAGAAAATTATGGGGTTTTTTACACTATGGATGCAAAACACAAGGGAAAGAAATGCCTATTATTACAATAGCCAAAGTGAGATCAAAACAGAAAAAGAAGAAAATATAATTAAGATTCTTCAAGAAAAGAATATGATGGGTGATAAAAGAGTGATATTTAAAGCATGGCTGACCTCTAGCTGAAACATTCACACCTACAAAATATTCGTGGTACAGAGGTCAGTTGAAGAGTATTCTCTCAGATGTGCTCCTCACTTGAGCCCTGAAGACCACTTTCCTTGGGGGGATGAACATTTAGGGACACAGTTCTTCCAAAGCGGAGGTCAGTTATTACCATTGGCTTAATCTCTAACATGGTAATGTACTGAAGGAAAACTGCAGGAGGAATCTGTGCTTTACTTAAATACTTCCTCTTCTGTTTTTGTAATATTACATTTAAGATTGCAAAATACAGACTTAACCAGATGTGGCTAAGCTAAGTGTTTCCTTATCTTTTTGCTGGCCAGCCTTCGCGCACGAAGATCCGGGGAAGGCCTCTTTTTCCTTTCAGACCTTCCAGCCTGCGCACTGGATTTTTTAGGTGAGACACAGGGCGCGCAGATCTGAGCCCACCCTTTAATCCCGAGGTTCAATCTGCTGGGCCAAAGCGAGTCTTGGACAGTGGCAGTGAGTTCCTCCTCAGGACGTAGGCAGATTGCCCCCTTGCAGGGCTAACGAGCTCTGCCTGCCCAGGGAGTATCCCAGCCGGGAATCGAACCCGGGCCCCGGCAATTACTGTGCCGTATGCTTAACCACTACACCACCAGGGCTCTTCCTTATCTAGTCTACTGAGTTAATGCTCATCTGGTAAAGAAAGCATGTTCCTTACTGTCTCAGAATGAGACAAAAACCTCAGAGAAAACTGGAAAATTCACTGCCTACTTCTGTGGTGGAACTTGGGCATGCAAGTGCAATACAACATAAGAGTCTCATTATCCCAAACAACAGTGCTTAGTTTAAATAGGATGAATATAATCAGGGTCATGGCTCTCACCTCCTCACTTTTATGCAAATTCGGTGTCTGAAGCAAAAAGGGTGCAAGTTTGGGGGTTTTTTGCCATTCAGAATACAGAAAAAGAAATGCCAGATTCTTTCATAACCTCTAGAGATTGTGTCTGGAAGCAGAGTATCAATACCACAAGATTTAAGCATTTACTCTCAGTCAGATCTAACCTTTGCACAGCAACAGCAACCCTCATCTTCGGTTCTTGCTTTAGAGAGAAACACACATACAAAGATATTCATGAAGTTTTATACATTTGGAGGATTAAGTCAGGCCGACCTACCAAGAATACTAATCTTTTTAATACGTACCCACTAATGCTGATTTTAAAACATTATAATGCAGAGGAAACTTTGATATTTTTCTCTGGTAAAGAGTGAGTTATGCTTAATACAAAGACTTTACTTGAAGCAAATTAAAATAATGAGAATTTGTCTTTCATTTATGAGCTTTTATACTAGGATGTTTGTACAGAATTATTCCCTAGCAACACACAGCAATAATAAAATTAACTGAACTTTTCATTATGCAATACTTTATAAGGTAGTCATAATTTTTAAAGCTAGGCTTGAACTTCATAAAGAATGTATGGAGAAGTTCACTAGGATATCTCCAAAAAGAATTAAGTCCAGTTATGACCTTTGATATAATGCAAGTTATGATATCTCCTGGAGATGCTCAGAACTGATCAGTGAATAAACCTGGAACTGCACAGGTAGAACTGAGCAAAGCCATTAATTTTCTGAAGCATACTTTGGTCAGGGAGATGAAATGTTTATGTGGCTGTCTATAAATAGTAGGATCATGAAGACAGGTGAAGAAAAAAGAAGGTACACATGCAAAGGCACAAGAGAAATAAAGAGGCATCTCAAAAAAGTAAAAGGAAGAGCTGGAAATAACAATTAAAAAAAACCCCTAAAAAACCAGAAAAAATAACAACTTTTTTTTCAGTCAGCATACTTCTTTATCTTATTTGTCTCCAGATTATTTGCTAAGGAGAGCTATCAAAGTGCAAAATCCAGGTTTGACTACGAAGTTATAAAAGATGGCAAAGTAGGTATGCCTCAGAATCTCACAGCCAAATACTTTGTTTTCAGTCTTCTATTCTGCTCTGATTTGGTTAGTGAAACTGCTTCTCAAAGAGGCAAAACAAGTTTGTTACATGTAAAGTTAATATTCTTTATTAAAAGGCCCAGGGTGTCTAGGGCAGTGCTACACAAGCAGGAAGACATCCCAAGTGTCTCATCCCAAGTAGCTTATGATGTTAAATATACTTAAAACTCAAATAGTCAGCTGACATACTAACCAGGAGATCCAGTCTCAAAGCAATATCCTCCTTGCTTAATCCTTTAACATAGTGAGTTACTCTCACAAGAATTTTCACTTTGTAAGTGGCCAAGAAAGAAAAGCTCCTCAGAGCCTTGAGGTGGATGACTAATAATCACCATTGCCTCTCAGGAACAGACAGTGAAGAGCATATGAAAAATCATCAAAACTCTGGCTATGTCAAACATAAAGGAAATGTCTCCTGAAGTCAGTGCAGACAACTGTTAATGTATGGAGTTTCTAGTATTATGTCAATGTTATGCCTGAGGTGATCAGAATAATCTCTACTCACAGTATTCCTAAAAAGATGCTAAAAATCATATTTCTGCTAAGATGTTTTTTACTGAAATTAACATGTTATTGCACTTAAATTTCTGATAGTATGACAGTACAAACTGTGGAAATAGATTTTAAATAGTTTTTGAAAAAATTCTCTATGAAGAAATGTAGTGTCATGAAACTAAGAATGTGAATTCTCTGGTTTGCTTTCTGACTTTACATCTAATCATCTAAATTTCTCCTATTAAAACATTATTAAAAACAGGACAACTGTAGGTAGTCTCTAAATGAAGTATCATCTGGTACACAGAGTTTATACCTGCTGCACAGTCCTTTTGAAAAGCATAGTCCAGCATTTTAAGCCAGGCATTTTTCTCAGAAAATTAAGTGAATCACCAATGTCACAAAGGAAAGCGTAGCTATCGGAGAAAGAAATAAGAGAAAGAGAAAAAGATTGAAAAGATTGCAAACCTGAATATTCAAATGTGGATCAAGTGCAGTGTATACAACTGTCATCCTGACAATTTTTCTATAGCCCTAGCTATTGCTTTAAATTAATCATTACTAAAATAACCACAAATTCATTATGAAAAGATAAGTAAAACCAGATTTTTTCCTAAGGTTTTTTTGCTTTTCAAGTGACATATACTGAGGAACAAGGAGAACTAGTTCATGAAAGTCAACTGCAATGAAGTGAGGAAATTTATTATGACAAAACGTTAGGAAGGAATTTGTTTGAGGGTGTTTTCCATCTCTGCTTAGATAAATTTCATAAGGAAACTGAATGCCAAATCATGGAATGTATTTGCAGAGAAGAGATCCAGCCCTAACTGGTCTGATAACTGCCTCAAAAATGTATCAGGGCAACCAGAGACTCTGAAATGAGAGTATGGCAAACATTTTAAAAGCGAATGGAGAAGAAAAATACCATTCAGAGTTTGACAGAACTGCATTATGCACTTGTATGTCATTGCGACTCTAACAGAATAGGATCAAGCTTCTGATCACATAGTATAAGCTATTTTTTTGTTTTTGTGACTGATTCGTTACAGTGACATCACAAATCGGGAACTAAACTGATGGTTAGATAGGAGGTAGGAGAGTAAAACACAAACAAAATGATGAACAGGAAATCAATTAAAGGGAAGACATCTCTTGGTGTGCTGCTAAGGGAAATATCTGGAAGGAAAGTAGAGTTCTACATGGTTAGTAGAAACATGTTCATTCATTTTTCTTATAAAGCATGAAACATCAATAAGGTCATGCCAATACAGAAAACAATTTGCATGACAAGCTCAGAGTTTAGATGCAGGATATTGGTTGGTCCCAGAATGATAATGAGGAGATATGACTTTAGGAAAAGTTGAATGTATTCCTGAACATCTTAGGCTCATAGAACAGTATTTGTACTACAAATACTTATCTTTTTAATGTGACAACATTAGCTGAAATACCACATAAAACGCTGAAAGAATTAAGTACAGCAGAAGGTTAGGATACTTAGGATACTAAACACAGAAAGGTTGGTTGTCCTCAATCAATGATGTTGTTAAATAGCCTCCTGGTTAGAACTAATACTCATTTGAGGACTAACATGCATCGAGTACCTATAGCAGTGAATCCTGCCCACACAAGACCATGCAGTTTTCTTTGCCATGTGCAACCACCACTGCAAAAGCAGCAGCAAAGTCAGTTACCAACAAGAGGACTTGGTAGCTCACAGCCTAGTCAGTCTTCACTAGTCCTCATCATACTGGCAAAAGCTATTGCTTACAGACTTTGAGCCCTCTAAAGACTGCTGTATTTTAGCTAATACAAAGCCAACTGCTTTGTTCTGTAGTTTGCTACAATTTTACACAGGAAATGCTGACTTAAATATGGGAATTTCAAAGTATTTGATTCATTTGGATCAATTTAACATGATGCTGTTGGAAAAAATACAAGCAGAAAGAATAGCTGAAGATTAATTGGTCTTCCCAAAAAACCCATTTCTGAATTATTAACAAACAAATAGATATTGGTGAGGTTTTTACGCCTGGTCATCACTGTCCATAAACTCCTTTTAAATATAACAATTTCTTTCCCCCACTTTGTCCACACACTTACAAACGCTTTCATACACACAGAGTATAATAAAACAAATACTGAGCATTTTGGAAGAGCCTAACAGTGTTAAAGAGGAATCTCTTGGGATACAGAGGATGGGACTCTGTAGAAGAAAGTCTTGAGAACTGATGATTACCAAGATATGGTGAAGCTCTACACAGCATACTACATACAAACTATGTGGTGGTTCAAAATTCTTTTCCACCAAGTATCTTACTCTCAATACTAAGATCAACTCTGGTTTTAAAAGGTTGTCTGATAGCTGTAAAACTGAGTCACTGGCTGCTGAAGGAAAAAAAAACACGTTCAAAAATCAGGATGCAACAGTACCTGACATACTGATGGACCTACCACAGTCTAGGTCCCACCTCACTAACAAGACAGCAACATTCTGTCCCATAATATGTTAGCAATGTCTGCATTTGGCAAAATTAACTTAGTGGGATACTTCAGATACAATGCAACCTCTCCTTAAGTATGGCATCTCAGGGGCAATGCACCTCGAAAGGAATCACAGGTCTTCGTCCTATATTCTAACCATTGTATGCATGATTTATTCCTGATTTCAGAGTGCTCACACCCCTACCTCACACGAACCTATGAATATTTGGAGTGTTATAAAATATTGCCCAAAAAACAAACTGAAAAGTAAACAAAATTCAATTCCATGAATTGCATGTTAGCTCTAAAAAGGGTGTCCTGCTTGAATTTCTAATATCTTGATTGTAATTCCAGCTCTTTTTTTTAAAAAAAAGGCTTTCTGTTTTCTATCATATATATGGTATTTAAAAAACCCTAGGCTCTTAAACTGGGATATTTATGTTTTTCCCATATATTATTTTACATATGGACACACTGATATTTGTACTGTAAGGACTAAAAATCTTCTTACTCATAAAAGTTTTGAAAATGCATTCTATGTTGAAATACTTTTAGTTTTCACTCCTATAATTCATAGATGAAAAAAATAACTGCCAGAGAATATTAACAGATACATGGCAAGAATTATGTCAGTATTTCAACTTGGCTTAGGCTGGTGTCCATTCTTGAAAATTTGTGGCATGGCTACACAAATCTAGCTACATACCTTTACCAGCATTATTTTCTTGATGCTGAGGACAGATCATTATCAGGAGAACTGTTTCACAGTACCTTTATAATTAAGCACTCCTCAGCCGTCCTCTCGGTGTGGATTGCTACTGCTGGTTAATCTTCGGGGGTGGGGATCTGGGGAGGCAAATTTATGAAGGAGAAAACTAGGTTACTTAACAGTAACTGGAATTCTCTGAATATATTGCCTCCACAGATCCACACTAACCCTCCCTCCTTTTGTTAGACTTAAATCATGATTCACAAAAGCTGGATAAAAATGAAGGGACTGGGCACTGTGATGCTAGAAAACCCTGTTTAAAAAAAATCATCTTGTGAGTTCATTGAGGCAAATTAACCACTTGCATATGTGCTCTAAACAAATCTAGGATTCCCATACAACACATGAATTCATTAAAATGAAATTGCAGCAGTGACACCTCAAAGGTGGAATTACTGTAGAACGATCAAGCTTCAAGCACATTGGTTTTGGTTTGGTTTTTTTTTTCACAAGTCAAGCCAAGTGAAGTTCTAATCTGCTTCTACTCCACTAGGTATATTGTAAGCATTAACTCCAATATATTGTAATCTTCAGAGATCCTGCCAAAGACTTTCACTCTAGTGAGAAGACAGATAATATTTATTTGGTAAGAGCTGTTCATCATAATTCCATCCTCTTCAGGGAGCACTTCCACTTTCTTGCACGTGTGCTTAGAGTTAGTATTTCTGTTCTACTTAGAATATGTACATTTTTTCTGATCTAAGCCTTTAATTTTTAGGAAATGTGCTTCATCGTAAATTTTCCATGGCTGTATTTCATTAACTGAAGTCTTATATGCAAGACCTCAGTTATATTCCCTTTTACATCACTGCAGAAGGATAATAAGACATCCTTTTGCTGTCTTACAGAATTCAAAAATGTAATATGTGTTCTCCTCTGCACTAAGAAAGATTTCCTGGACTTTTATTTTATAAGTTTTATTTTCCATGGAATTTGTTGTGAAATCAAAGTAACACTGGAAGATAATTGCTACTAAAACAGAAAAGTGTTATCTAATTTATATTTTACTTTACTATTTCCAAGGATTTTGCATTGCCTGAAGTACATTTTGTGTGATTAGTGTGCAATTACTGTCTGACCTCAGTTTGACATAGAAATAAACACAAAATAGGTTTATTTAAATGGGAAAAATTAACACTGAGAGAGTTTAAGTGTTGAGAACAGACATCTCTGAGTATGGACTACTTTTGGAAACGCAGGAATGAAATATTCAAATTTTGGCTATAAGATTGAAAGGTCAGGACTCTAACTATTGAAGAACACACAAAACGAGGAGTTGAGATGTGTTCTCTTGCTGCAGTCCCCACAAAATTTTCTTAGGCTTTTTCCCAACATCAGTCCCTACACTTTTTCAGAGCCTTAACTGTTGCTATTTATAGACAGCCTATAGATGAACCTACCTACCTTTCATCAAACCTACCAATCCTGCCTTTGAATGCCTACACAACCAAATGAAGACCCACATTGTCAAACCCAAAGTCCACGCTGGAATTTCACTCTGCTTCATCAGCTATAAAGGATGATGGTGTGACTTGCCAGGATATTGAGGACTGTGTTTCCAGGTTTGTGCTAGCACAGACTGAATGATAGTACCTCCTTTTAACTCCATGGTAGAAAACGTGTTCTGTTCTTTAAAGGAAAAGGTATCAACACGTCCAAAATTATTTCTCTGTGCATCCATAAAATGTGTTTTGGGGAGAAGGTGGGTGGTTTCATGTTGAGAAAACCGTGCAAACACAAAATACACCAAGATTTCTTATTTTTGAATAGTGATTGCATGACTTGCTTTGACAGACAAAAGAGACCACGACATGAAGTGGAAGGAGATGAATTATAATGTGCAGGGGAAACAGCTCATCTCAGCCTTCTTCAATTGCACGTCACCATGAGGAGTCTGAAACCAATGAAACTGGATGACAGTTGCATCTTTGAACTGCAAAGGTAAGCTTTCTAAATGATGCAAAAAAATTTTAAAATTGACAGCAACACTCTAATTCCATTTTAGTAAGATTTGAAAGGTTAAAAAAATATTAAAGTCATACATGCTCACAATTATATCCTGAAATGTACTACACGCTCATCTCATTTGGGGTAAAACACTAGTCTCAGACGCAGGAGAGATTTTAAAGGGTTTTTCTTTTCCGTGAAACTAATCCAAGGAACAGACAAGGCCTGCACTGCAAATGCTTGCTGAAGAATGACTTCGTGTGCAGCAGCAGCTACCAATCAGATTTTAAATCCTATTTTACTGCAATCAGCAGGCATTATATATT